>VYZP01082705.1:0-10755 GCA_013400635.1 Hypocryptadius cinnamomeus | reverse complement strand
TTTTGTTTTGAGTTTTGTTCCTTATGTGCTTCTTTCTGCAGAAGGATTCCTGTTTATCCTTATTTCTTGGTATGTGTCACTTCATGTTTTCTGTTCTCCAAAGAATGGGGAGATCTTATCAAACTACTTGTTTCTTCACTGCTTCAATGATACCTCTGTTATTTTTTTTTTAACTTTTATTAATGGGATCTAAATTTTAAAGAAAGAAGTTCCAGCCCTGTTATTCCTTGTGGAACAGCTGCTGTTATGATAACAACAGAAGGTGACTGTGCAATGGAGGGAGATACTTCCAGTAACTCTGAATGTGCTGAAAGACTGTGACCAATTTTATGTGTGATTATCTCTGAGTATATGAATGTTGATTTTTTTTCTGGTTTTTAAGCACAAAAAACTGGGGCCAAAGGGAGACATTGATGTGAACTTGGAAGAAAAGAAAGAAGAAAAGAAGCAACAAGGGGAACTTTACATGTGGGACACAATAGAACAGGTATTATTTCTATGACATCTGCTACAGTTTGTTAATCAGTTCTGTAGTACTGAAAATTTACATGAATTTCCTTAATATTTCTGTAAGTAATATTGTCAGCTGAACAGGTGTGGATGAGGGGAAGAAAGTCTTTATTGTTGCACCCTGTTTTGAGATTGTGGTTGAGAGTGGTTAGTGAGTTTCCCTCTGTTAATGGTTTTAATATCTCCCAACTTTCAGAAGTGGACTCGGCACTACTGCGCTATTGCTGATGAAAAGCTTTCATTCAGTGATGATATAGAACAGAGTGCTGATGAAGATTCATCCAAGGTGATGGCTGTGTTTTATTGTTTAAGCATGTTCTTTTTATTATTTCAGATTATTTCAATGTCTACAGATGTCTATTTTTTATGCTGATGAAATTTTAGAGATTCTGTATTAGATAATAAGTGTGGGGATAAAAAAAAAACTATAAAAGGGTCTTTGCCAAGGTCAACTCTAGTTAATCTTATTTTTAATAAAATAACTTTTTCCCTTGGTTAGTGGAGGACTTGCAAAGAGGAGTGCAAGGACAATGAAATATAACTTCAGTACTTCTATGCTAATGCTGATGTGTGCACTAAATCTTTTAAGTATTACTGCTATTCTCAAACTAAGCAGAACGCACTAATGTGTATTGTGTTATTAACGTTTTACTTGGCTGTTGTGGATGGTAAAGCAGGCTAATTATAAAGGTGATTGGCTGGAGAGCTCAGGCCTAGGAAGAACTGAAATTCTGAAATAGTAGATGGTTATATATAACCAATAACAAGTACTTAGTTTCAAAGTCATAAAACTAGAAATGTGCTATAAAAAATTCTTATTTTTTGGTCTAGGAGGTGAAACGAAGTGAACTGCACTTAAAAGAGAAATGGTTCCATGGGAAAATGAGAGGGGGGAGAACAACTGCTGAGAAACTGCTCCAGGAATATTGTGCTGAAATGGGTGGCAAGGATGGGACATTCCTGGTTAGGGAAAGTGAAGCTTTCCCTGATGACTACACCTTGTCATTCTGGTATGGTCATTGTCATACAAATTTAATGGGGGATTTGTTTGGCTGGGTTTGGTGCTTTCTTTTTTCTTCTGGTTGGAATGTTATAAGGAATAGTGTCAGATGGATTTCTAACCCGGAGAGCTGTCAGACCAAATTTTGCAGAATAAGTTTATGCCATATTTTAAACTACTGTCAGTTGAAAATTACTGGTTTTGGTCCTGTAACCTCCCTTGTCAGAATGTTTGTTGCTTGTTACTTTGGCTGTTTTACAAGATGGCTCAGCTTTCTTGCCTCTTTGCAAGCTCCCCAAGTCGTTGACCAGGAATGGGTGGGGAAATGCTTTGAAAAAAGAAAATCTGTCACAAACCCTGTATTTCCCTTATGCCCCCTGTACTCCTTCAGGAGGTCAGGCAGAGTCCAGCACTGCCGGATCCGTTCCACCAGTGATGGGGACGCTGTGAAATACTACCTGACAGACAACCTCACCTTTGACAGCATCTATGATCTCATCCAACACTACAAGGAGAACCACCTGCGATGTGCTGAGTTTGAGCTGCGCCTCACTGATGCTGTGCCCAGCCCCAGCCCTCATGAGACCAAAGAGTACGTATAGAAGCCAAGCACTGCTCTCATGTCAGGGTCCTTGCCATGCTTTAGGTGGGATTTTTGCATAGAAAATTCCCTGGATTCAGGAGCACAGTTAGTGTTGCTTGTCTGTGGAAATTTGAGGAATAGGCTTCCTGAAAGATGCTGAGGGAGAACGATGACTTTGTGAGAAGCTGGTACAACAAAGAGTGGTTACTGGGAGAGCAAATTGCCTAGCAGCAACTGGAAGATCAGTGAGAACTGTAATGCTGTGGAAATGAGCCAATTCTTCCTTTGTCTGTGCAGTGTTTTACAACACCCAGTGGGCTGGGTTGGATGTTTGGTAGTTGGCTGTGGTTTGGCAACTAAGTGGTCATGGCCTGTGCCATCTGGAAGCTCTGTTCCTGGGGCAGTGAGCCCAAACAGCTACATTTGCCTAACCCCACCCTCCACCTCACCCTGTCAGAGCTGGTTAGGCTGACTTCACCCCGTGTGCTAGGAGCTAAGCATGGTGTTTATTTCCAGCTGATAATTGTCTGCCATAGATCCTGGGCAGAGCTTGCTCTTGTTTTTTTGCAGAACATTGTTATCCCTGCCCTTTGTTTTGTTTTCTATGCAGTGGGTAAAAGTAAATCTTTGCATGTAAAATACTAATCAGTGACTTTAAAGTTCTTTTTTTTTGCCCCTCTGGGATCTGGGAGTCACTGACCACCCATAGATGACTTTGGAGGCCAGTGAGAGGGGAAGGAGAATTTAAGGGTTAGACTTTCCTGTCTTTCTGCATAAACTGGAGATACACTGCCACTGTAAGTGGCCACAGCTTCACTAAAGGCACATTGGATCCAAGACAGGTCCATCTCTATGGTGAAAGATAAAATCAAGCTCTGAATAAAAATACAAATCCCTGGTGTCTTTCTTTTGTGTTTAGGCTTTATCTTAAATCTACTCTGTCAAAATGGAATAAATACTGAAAACCAAATGGCAGACTGAAAGCAGGATGCAGTGCCTTTGTTTCAGGAACAAATGCAGATTTATGTTTTATGATTTCAGACAGACAAGGTGTTCTGATATATTCTTGATGCTTTAATCCAAAATAAACTGCTGTCTTACAATGTTTTGTAATAAACTGCTGTCATAGGTGCCAAGGTGGGGAAAACGTAATGCATAATTTTTCTTAGAATGTTTGAAACTCCGTTGTTAATAATGCTGTCTGTTATTTTCCAAAAATGACATTTGACAAGCCTTGTAATGCTTTGCCCATTCTGGTTTTTCACTCTTGCAGTTGGTACTATAGCAACTTGAGTCGGGGTGAGGCAGAAGACATGCTCATGCGAATTCCTCGGGATGGAGCCTTTCTCATTAGAAAGAGAGATGAACCTGATTCTTTTGCCATGACTTTCAGGTAAGAAAAGACAGATAGGACTACCTTGCCTAGCAGCCCAACAATATTCTGTTTTTTCTTTTTAAAAAAAATAACGGTCTTTTTAGAGTCATGCTTTTCTTGCTTTCAGACTTTGAATAATTAGCGTGGTTGATTTGTGCAGCAGGTCCATGTATGAGTGTGTGCAAGAGTTAATTTGTGACTGGCCTGAACCTTTATGCTTTTATAAAGATTGTTTGAGCACCAGCTGTCCCCTTCCTCCCATACAGAACTATGGGTGATCCTTCTTTCATTCCCTGACACTTCTTGCTAAAGAGTGTTGTTTTGAAGTTTCCTTCAAAACTGCAGTGCAGGTGCAGGTTCATCAATGATTCTATGTCCTCATCCCCTAGAAATCCTGACCTGTCATAAAACTGAAATGTCAAAGTGAAATTGTTGGCTCCTCTTGCCAGGGGAAATAGTTATGAACAGTTTTGTGGTTCTTGTAAAAGCATTAATGAAATATATAGAATTGTGATGGTCTGCATCATGCCTTCAGATCAAACTGTGCTTCTCTGAAAATGCATAGTTTAGTAAAATATAAAGTTGCTTACTTATATGCCTGATTGTGTATTGAAGTTGTCCAAAATTCCCCAGTCTCCTGTGTACTTCGGGGTGAAGTTTTCTGCTGTTACTAAGGTGGACATTGAAGTAACTGGAGCTGCAGCATCTCAATAAAACCATTTCACACCAGAAAAAACAAGGAGTACCAAAACTTCAGCAGCTTGAAAAGGGTGTAGGGGTCTTTTTGGATGAGATGGTTGTCAGTGGATGGTTTTACTGCATTTATCAATGCAAACACAAACCTTGTGTTGAAGCATAAGAGATATTTATTTTTCTTTAAAAACTGATTTCCGTAACTATCAAAATAATTATAATAACCATAACAATTGAATAAAAGAGGCTTTGTTAGAGAGAGAAGTCATTTCACACGACAAAGGTGCACAAAGCAGCTGTGCTGCAGTTCGGAGCCCTGTGAGCACTGACACCTTTCCCAGCTGTGCCCTTGTTCCGCAGGGCGGAGGGGAAGGTGAAGCACTTCCGAATCCAGCAGGAGGGGCGGCACTTCGTGCTGGGCACCTCGGCCTACTTTGAGAGCTTGGTGGAGCTGGTGACCTACTACGAGAAGCACCCGCTGTACAGGAAGATGAAGCTGCGCTACCCCGTGACAGAGGAGCTGCTGGAGCGCTACAGCACGGTGCTGGGATGGGCTGGGATGGGCTGGGATAGACTGGGATTGACTGGGATCAACTGAGCTGGGCTCTGGCTCTGGTACAGGATCTCTCAGGGAGGTTAAGCAGGTCACTTTATGAAATTAAGATGGCTATACTGACTTCTCTCACCAAGGTGTGAAGAACAGCTTCATCTTTGATTAAAAGCCAACTCTTGCCTTCCACATGATTTGTTTAGAGATTGGCATGTTGCACTGCTAAAATGGGTTTTTGATAATAGCCTTGCCTACAGTTGGCCCTGTCTTCTACTGTCGAAGTGGGCATTGATCTTAAAATGATCATGCAGATGCCAATTGCTAAGTGCTTCAGAAAAAATGAAATATTCTGCTGTGCTTCTCACTCTGGACATTTCAGGGATGGTGTCCCACTGCCCTCTGTGGTAAAAGGTACCTCTGAAAGCTCACGCTGAGATAAGCATGAGGAAATCTCCCCAGGAGACTTGTCTCTAGCCATTGACTAAACAAGGAGCCTGGATAATTAAGTGAGGATGAAGGGCTGTTTTCTGGATGGATGTGTTTCATTTTGAGGGAGCTTTGCTTTGGAAAGCCTGAGGTGCTGTCTTCGCTTTTCAAGTATATGTCTTTTAGAAGCCGTAGGAAACTACATCTGGCAGGTCTGTGGAAATCAAAACCTGGGGATTTTGTTTTTTCTGGGGAGACTAAAAGAGACTAAAAAGATTTAAACCTCAGGATTTTTTTATAATGTTGTCTATAGCAAAGGTTCTGTGTCTTAGGACTGGGTTCAGATGGAATCACAAGGAGAGGATAAAATGAAAAAAATGACTCTATATTGTTATAGTTATCGAATAATGAAACCAATACTGGTACTGAAGTACTGCAACACAGAAATCATAAGTGCAGGTATTTCTTTTCTGGTTGCACATAGAAAAGTACAATCAAAAAATCTTCTGATTGATTAAAAGATAACCTTTATGAGGTATTGCTGTTTCACTAGGTTTTACTGTTCATTAAACTGAGGCATAGACAGATTAAATAACACACTCAGCTTCAGTTATGTTCAGCTGTAGAAGTGAGTAAAACAGAGGTGACTGGCTTCCCTTCTGTTGGCCTGTGTGCTGTCAAAAAGGTGGTTTCAGAAATAAATGTTCAATAAACATGAAGTACTTTTGTAACTTTCTGATTCCTGAAACTTGATTATTTTTTCTTCCTTGTTTTTAGGAAAAAGATATTAATTCCCTCTATGAAGTCAAGATGTATGTGGAGCCCAGTGAAATCACCCCCACAGTGGTATGCTTTAAGAGACATATTCACACTTACTGTAGACTTCTGAAAATTAGACTTGTTGGTTTCCTGTTGTCAGAAATAAAAAGAATTGAAAGCATCAGGCTACTTGGTTTAGGGGGGACTGGACAACAGAAATTTAAAGGGTGTGACTTCTTTTCTAGCTTCTTGTTAAAATTTGTACCCACACATTTTCTTGTGTGCAAATCCTGTAGTGATTCATTCAGACTGGGAATTTGGGCACTTTCTGATCTTGTGTCTGTGGAAGTGATTTGGTTTGTGGGCCCCCAAATTAAATACCTGTGAGAGGGTTCAATTTGAGAAGGGCACATCTTCATGGAAAGAAAGTACAACATGAAAATGTCTGTGTTTGTGGGGGTCTGTGCACTCTTGTTCCATTAGCAGACATGATCTACATGCACAAGTAAGTGCAGAGTTTATTCACATGCTTTCTCTAAAAATTTGGTGCCTTTGGTCTATTAATGAGTTATTAGAGTTTTTATCCTTTATATGCTGTTTTAAAAAAAAGTGTCCCAGCAAACATTTCTTACCTGTAATTCTTGCTAGTGCCTGCCTACTTGTGAATTGTCATGAAAATCACCTACTTGTAAATTTTGTGACTATTTTTTCTTTTTAGTCTTTTTTATCAGTGAATTTGCATTGCTGCTGAAACATTTGGGTAGGAGTAAATTCAAGATAAAGGTTTAGCTCATCCTGCTGAAATTTGGTCTTCCTAAAGGAAGTGTGACCAGCAGGATTGCTGGTGAGGTTTTGAAGTGGAGGTTTTGTAGGCACCTAAGCCTGAAAACTCCAACGTGTTACAAAAATAGAGGATTTATATTTCACTTTGGTTTTATAAAATTTTTGGGTTTATGTTTTCTACCTAATTATGTTGCAGTACCCAAGAAATATTTTATTTTTTCTTTTTCTCGTTTTTCCAAGCTGATTCTTGAAGAGTACCAAAGTAGCATCACTTACTTCCACCAATAGATGTCACTCGGGAACTTCAGTATTTTGTTTTCTAAGCTTCATAACAACAACAAAAAAATCCAATCTGCCCTATTTTTTTTTGTTTTAAGATTGCATTATTGATTATTTTATGACCTGTCCCCTCAGATGAGCCCTTTGCTCTGTTTCTCTTAAAGCCTCAGAGAACAGTGAAAGCCTTGTATGACTACAGAGCCAAAAGGAGTGATGAATTGAGCTTCTCTCGAGGAGCTTTAATTCATAATGTCACAAAGGAAACTGGAGGCTGGTAAGGACAAAGATTCCTCCTGGGAGGACTTCTGGTGACTTACTAGATGGAGGAAAAAATGAACTTTGAGTAATAGTTTTTAAAAACTACCTGTTGTCTGATTGCTGCTTATTAACTGTGCCCTTATAAATCTTTATGCCAGTGTATTAAAAAAAAAAAACAAAAACAAACCCAAACCCAAAATCCCCTCATCTTCAATTCTCCTTTCATGTCTTTTTCATTTTTCTATCCCACAGCAATAACCTCAGCCTGCAGAACCTCCATAGTCTGGTATATCCCCTATGAAATAGGGGATATCCATCCATCCTTCCTGAACATTTGTGTGTTCTGGGAAGTCATTGCAATCACCGCTCTTCTTCTGTCCTTGCTCTGCTAAGCATTTCTCAGGAATCAAACCCACTTTTTTTAGTGCTCTGTACAGTCTCCTTTCATAACAGGTTTTCTTTTTTAGCTGGCTTGTAAATTGCTTGGAAAGCTTGGGAATCTAATGTTTCCCTGTAGTTTCTACAGGGTAATCAACCACATAATAGTATTTTTAGTACTGGAGGGGGAAAATGCCTCTTAAGTCATTAATTGCAGTTTACAGTAACTGTAATCCCTCTGAAATCATCTGTTACTACAGTTAATGATCACTCTGTTAGAGCTCTTAGCTACTTCATCATTTATATTTTTGGTGATAGGCAGCTAGACAATCTAGTATGGGGTATTAATGACCAATTTCTTGGGGATTATTGCTTCATTAACGGCCTTTTGATGCTCTTTAACTTTTTTTTTTCATTCTCTCTACTTGTCTGTTTAAATTCAGGTGGAAGGGGGATTATGGAGAAAAAGTCCAACATTATTTTCCATCTAATTATGTTGAAGATCTGTCATCTGATAACTCTGCTGAGCTTGAAAATCAGGTGAGGGTTATGGTTTGCTACATTTCCTTGGCTACCTACTGAAGTGGAAGTCTGGTTTATACACTCACAATTCCATGTGCTGTGTTTAAGAGAGTAGAATAGAGGGATGAATGCATTCTTCATTGTTCTCTGCTGCTG
The DNA here is from genome assembly GCA_013400635.1 of Hypocryptadius cinnamomeus. Lineage (NCBI taxonomy): Eukaryota > Metazoa > Chordata > Aves > Passeriformes > Zosteropidae > Hypocryptadius > Hypocryptadius cinnamomeus. The sequence goes on along the minus strand of VYZP01082705.1, from coordinate 2,483 downwards.
AATATTTTTTGTCAGGACATCCCTTGCTGAAAGCTATTTAAGGAGATGAGTATCTTGAGTTGGAAGGGACCCCCACATATCTATGATTTTATGATAGCTGAATTGGTGAGGCTTTAGGAGATTTTGGTTGTTTCCTGCTAATAAAAATCATGAACAGTTTAGATTTTTCATAGTTTGGCTAAACAATAACATGCCTGAAACTTAACTAGTTTTCCTGTATAATCACTGTCTTAATATTTACAAATAAGAAAATGATATGTCCAAACACACCTTGCTAGTCATTTTACTCTCCATTATCAAGTTTTTATGCATAAACCAATCCTGTTTGTCAAAAGAATCTAAAAAATCTGGTCCCCTGTCTTGGACAAAGAGCTCTTGAACAAAAGAAAACAGAACTGAACAGTAGTAAGTTTTGACATCTTTGAATTTTAAAAATAAAACATAGAATTCTTATGTTCTTCTGAAGCACTTCCAATGATTTTCCAGAAGTCTTTGGAGAAAACCGCAAGTATTACATTCCTCCCCCCTGGTTATTGTAACCTTAAGCAGAGTTGAAAAAGGAACAGTTGTGTCATGGCAGAAGCTACTACAAAGTAGTCTTGTTTTGACTTCTCTCACTGAGGAGATTCTTGAGTGTTTTTTAGATATGAAAATAGGCTTTTAAACATTGTAGTGAGCTTGCTGTCAGTAAAGCTGGGATTAGATTTAATGGTGCATATTTATTATTTGTTAATGTCCTGTGTGTGTACACTCAAGAGATTTAGGGTCAGATTTAACTCATGTTTTTCAGATCATTGAGGACAACCCACTGGGCTCTCTGTGTCGTGGCATCCTGGTGCTCAATACATACAATGTTGGTGTGTATTTTCTGATGCTTATATATAGACTCCTGACCTTTCTCTATTGAGTAGACTCTTTTATCTTAAGCAGGAGAGATTAAAAAAAACCCCAACCCCTTAAACACCTACTTGTATTAATATAGCCAGCAGAATTAATATGTTGAAACTTGATAATACTAAATGCTGCAATAAATCAACAATGACACCTTAGAAAAAGAGCTGTTGGATTTCAGTATAAATTTCTTGCTATGGTATTACCTAACAGTGAAAATGCCACAAGGAAAACACAAAAAGCCTTTTGTCTTCATTCTGGAACCTAAGAATCCAGAAGATCCATGTGTTGAGTTTGCAACTGATAAAGTAGAAGAACTCTTTGAATGGTACCAAAGTATCCGTGAGATCACTTGGAAAACAGCAGAAGAGGTATTGCTGCAAATTTATCTGTTGTTGTTTTAATAATGTACTGCTATAAATTTGCAATAGCTTTTGTCTTTAGCTGCCCTATACTGCTAAATGTTGCTCTCACATGGTCCTTCACCCTCTTGCATATTGTTGTTGTCTGCTCATTTTATTGATGCTGTGCATCTTGTTCCATAACCTCTCTGGGGAATAGTACATGAATTAGCATTTTGTGTAAATTGATGTTAACAGGAGTTCTCCAGCAGAGTACTGGCTGTATTGCACCCTGCCCCTCAGTGAAGTGTGCTTGGTGAGCCAGAGTGGATACCACTACAATTTTCCATCTGGTCACACTGATTCATCCCAGTGTTGAGCAGCAGAAGCTCTGATATCAGACTGTTCTTTTCAGAGCTGTGAATCCACCAGTGAGGGTCTGTGAAATCTGAGCTGCCATTCCCTAAACTCTTCTTATCCTCTTTGCTAACTCTGTTTTCCAGTGAATGCAGTGGCACTGATAGACTATTGTTTGGCTAATACTTTATTTGCAACTAATAACCACATTCTGGATTTCCCAGTTCTTCAATAGTAGTATTTCCAAATACTTGCCTAGAGATTCAAGGATTCTGCCTAAGTTTAGCTTCTATGTCCGTCTACTGCCACTTAAAGACATTCTTCAGGACTTGCTTTTCCTGTTCTGATGTACTAATTTACCTCCCTCTAATCTTTTGTAGTGTTTAAAAAGTCTCTGATTTGACCAAAAAGTCCCTACTTTGGCTGTGCTTAAGGATACTCTTTTTTTTTTGTTGCTTTTATTCACCTTTTATTGTTAAGTGGGTGATATGGTTGATGGAAAATGTGTTTCAGTGTTTCAGGCTCTTGCTGTTTATCTGTCATATGGAGTGGAAGTGCTCTGAGGGTTGTCCTGATCCTATTTATAGCAGACAAGTTGATATCTCAAGCAGAGGACTGTAAATACAGCAAGGGGAGAAGCAACAGGAGCTGTTGACCTATTGTTGGGGGAGGAGTGATACAGTTCTTGTGCCAGGCTTTCATTTAGAAGTAAAAATGAGAAAAAGAGAAACATGACCTGAAAGAAGTGTCTCCAAATTGAGTGTTTTTTATGCTACAACAATGGCTCTTCAGGAGCCTGGCAGCTTTTTCTGTCTCTGTACAGTTGGAGAAGTATTAAACAGTCTGTGTTCAAAGATGCTTTAAAACTCATTTCTGTCAGCTGGGAGGCTTTTC
>VYZP01082682.1:0-10511 GCA_013400635.1 Hypocryptadius cinnamomeus | reverse complement strand
ACCCATATCTGGAGAAATCAGTATAATATGTAATCTTTCTCCATCCTAATTTTGTTCTTTTCTGTCTCTTGCCAGCTCCTTCAAGTCTGATCTATGCCATGCACAGAATGTACCATCGACTGAACGCGTCATTCCATCTTCTTCTCTTTTATGATGGCTTGTCACTCTGTATGGCTCATTATTCTTGTTTTTCTAAATGAGGGATGTATTTGAATAGGACAAAATAATTGGAGAAAGCTTCATGTAGAGTACAGTGTCTGTGTGCTGTATGATTCACATGAGAAATGGTAAAGTGCTGTTTGAACTGTGCATGCTACTACCACAATATATTTTGGATAATGAGCCAGTCAATTTAGAGCGCTGCCTGGCTACTTCTATTATTTTTGCAGCTGTGCAAAAAATACTGTATCCTTAAGCAAAACCAGTGAACATTACCCTTTTTTATTGCCAGTCAGAGGAATACACATGCAGCCTAGAGCAATTTCTTGTGACAACAGAATAAGCAGAAATAAATAAAACCTTATCATATTTGGAGTCAGCTAGTAGCATGCAATATTTTCCATGTGGGGCCTGCAGAGAAGGGGAAGCTAGATGAGAAAGCATGACAACTAAAGCATGGCATGTTCATTTTTTGGAAGAGGCCTTATTATTTCTCTCCATGTTTTCAGTTTAGCACATATCTACTAAAGGCATGAACATCACTGAACCAGTTTGCCTTAGTCACGGGAAGATTTCATTTTTCTGGCATTTTTTTTCACTAGAATCACTACCTCCCTTGCTGACAATGTTGGTTATGATCTCAGAAAACCAGAGGGTGGTTTAATCCAAAAAATAAATAAAGCGATGATAACCATAAGAATGACAAACTGAATTTCAGTTCATACTTCCATGTTTCTGTGAAATAGATTGGTGGTAACCAGCAGGATGAGATACAGCCTGAGCAGGTGCATGAAAGTGGCCCGCACATACTTGTTGAAAAATCCTTTCAACTAAGAAATCAAAGGAAAATTTTTGAGCAGAAGAAATACAGAAAAGAAAATGAAATGGAAAAATCGATCTAACTTCAAAGAATGTTCATGAAAAATGCATTTTTCAATCAGTTTTATTGGGGAAGATTTTGGTTAAGGGAGAAGAAAATCCTAGCTGGGGAAAAATGAGCACTAGGTGTTTAAAACAAATTCCCTTGATGCTCTGCTGTAAAAGAATGGGCCACAATCTGACAAGGGTGAAAGAAGTAGCACCCTTAACAATTACCTCATTCTTTTCTTTCCATAAGGATGTAGCAGTTCATGTTTTTGAAAACTGCAGACATTTTGATATCTGAAAATCAGTGGCTTTATGAGTAGCTGCCAGTTTTCTGATTCTCCCTGCTTCATGTGCTACCTTTCATGCCTCAGTTGTTGCAAATTAATCTTGGACAAAATATCCTGCTTAATACCTATTAAGCATGGTTGTTTTTGATAACTGAAATTAATTTTATTGTTCTGTTAAAGACGTGAAGTGAAATTTTGGCCTCAGTGGAGTGAATGGGAATTTTGCCGCTAACATCAACACAGCCAAGATTTCACTCATGAGCTGATAAAACAGTTGAGATTATAATTTTTTTTTTTCCACTTCAGTTAACAGCTCTGTACAGGGATAACAGAAAAAACCAATAAATTAGTAGTATTGAAAATGTCTTCATGTATAGACAGTAAAGGTTGGCTCCATTGTTCAATTATGAGAATCACAGAATTTCCAAATGGCAAATGACACGCCCTAGCCCCCCCTGCCCCCAACTAAATCTCCCATCAATAATAGAGAGCTTTTTTTTTCTCATTGAATTGAAAAAAAAAATCTCGAATAATCCTAAGAAATATATGGATATGTTCCAAAAATGTTCCCATTGCTCTATTTAGTGAGAAAGACAAGATTTATAAGCCTGGTACTCAAAAAAGTTGAACAGGTTAAAAAAAATACCACCTCAGTGCAAGTATTTCATTATTTCTGCTGTTTGAATAAAATCAGAAAATTAAGAAATAAATGTTTTTACTCAGCAAATCTTATTCTGAAAGACAACACTATAAATAGATATTCAGGGTCTAATAAATACATTATATTTATCTTTAAATAAAAGTAATATTTTTTGTTCTGATTTAGGGAAAATTTTTCCACTAGTCTGTTAAAATATCAGAGAATGACTTCAGCAAAGGTTACATGCAAGCTCCACATATATGTGAAAAGAGGAAATTAAATGTGACTAGAAAAGCAACTTCTGCAAAGAACAAGCAGCCAGGTCAGCATGCATGGTGCACTGCAAGTTTTGTTCTCTTTGACAAATCCCAACATGGTTACAAAGGCCTTTCATTTTCCTCCCAGCCAGAATGATGAAGTGTCTGATACTGGTCTGCATTGGCCCGTTTTACAAAGGAGCTACCAATAGTGGAAATGACAACAGTGTTATCACAGCAGGAGCAGATGAAGTTGGCTGATGGTAGCACACGAGGTGCTGTATGCCATCACAATGCTGTGAATCATCGCAATTGTACCACTGAACGAAAGAAACATTTCTCACGGCAGTCACAGCCCAAAAGACGGTTCAGTCAAGGGAAAAGATTCATTTACCTTTCTTCTCCCCCTCCTTTTTCACTGCAGCTGAAACAGAAACAAAAATACAGTGTTTTCAAAATTGAAGTTAATAACAGTATCAGTAAAAATAATTCAAACAGCTACATGAGCCTTTGTGTACATATATCAAACCACACATGTATTATGCCATAAAGGAATAAATTTCTTTGCCAGATGAAGAAACTTAAACACTTCCCCACACACACCCAGGTCTGCTATTGATGAAAGCATATTCCAGCTTTCTACATTCTCACACATAATTTTTGTCATGGCCATCCTTCCTTCCAGACATTGGTAATGGGATAGAGTCATAGAGGGAATATTTCAACATCAACAATGAAGGAGGAGGACAGATTGAAATGGCAAGGCATAAAGGAGTAAGAGGAGTATAGAGAAAGGTTATGAGACATCATCAGTTTAAGAGAAATGTGTATTTTTTTGCTATTAGGAATTGTAGTATTAAAAAAATGCATAAAATAAGAAGTAAAAAACTGCCTGAAATTATGCTTCTAAGCCTCTGCTGAATATCAAGACTTTCAAGACCTGATTATCCAGCAATCCCACCTCTAAACCCCATAGCATTAGTTTTGTGGGAAGGAAAATGGGAAAAAGACTGGAAGAAAACTGATACTTTAAAATTTAAACCAAAATAAAAAAAACCCTGGAATTAGCTCTTCAGTGGAAGGTGTCATGTGTGCCCAATATTCAAACTCTGGAGACAGAATAAAAGTCTCCTAAAACTCAGACCAGTATTCCAATAAAACCTTGCATACATCTACAATGAGTGCTGTGAAATCATAACAAAATTTTACTAAAAGGGATGAGGTGGCTAAAATGAGAGTTACCTGTATTTACAGATGACTGCTGCAATTCTGATGGACACGAGCCAAGCTTATTCTTAAATCTCTTCAAAATCCATGGACTATCCATTCCCCAGCCCACATTTATAGGACCGAAACTTCTAAAAATGCGGTTACAGATGTCACTTTATTTTGAAATGTCTGTTAGAAGTGGTCTTAGTAAGCCTCTGCCTTATGCTAGCATTTGCAGGCAAAAGAAGAGAGAGGAATTAAGATTCAGAGCCTGTATTTCCCAGGAAAGGGTGTTCAGCTGCTGATATGAATAGATCAGGTGTGGCACTGGAACTGGAAATGAAACAAGCAGAAGTGTAACTCTGCCCTTTATTGGATAATGTACAGGACAGAAATCAAGGATCATGAGGTCAGAAGAGGGTAGACACTCCCAAGTAGTTTCAAATGTTTACATTTTGTGTGCTGATCTCTGTCTCTTCAGTGTTCTTAAAATGAGAAATCATTTTCCTTCAAACTGTTTGTACATTTGGGTAAAATGGATCAAGAAGGAACCGGTCAAACCTTGAATTATTAAAATGGTATTTATCAATGGCCTGTGGCAAAAAATATTCTGATTCCAAAGATTTTTCATATTTTCTACCACTTACCCTCCTTTGAGAATTAGATAAATTTTAAGCATCTCAAAAAAAAAGGTTTCGTGACTAGAATCAGTGAAAAACTGGCACAAGGTTTCCGGGATCTGGCCCTCTTTGCAATCACTTCCCTTTTTTAGGTAATGTGTGTATCAAACCACATTTCACAAACCGTGGTTACAGCAGATTGAGTAGTTTTTACCCCCGGAGACTACTCTAGGAGCCTCAACGGCTTTTGGAAGGCATACTTATACAGCCACTTGCAGTGTGTTGAAGTGACTCCCAAATCAACAGAAACCCCAAATATTGAGACTCTGGAAAGGGCTTATAGGTGAACGTGCAGTGCACCTCTGGGCTCCTCCTGGCTTCTGTGCTGCCGCCTCATGGGATGTGGCTCACTGTGCTTCTGCTCCCCAGGCAGAGCCGGGCCCCTCCATGCCTGCTGCTGCACTTAGGGCTGGCCAGCTTCTGTTACCGTGCTGTTATATCCTGTTGGGACATCTGCTGGAATTTTCACCTTGGCCACTGTCTTTCTGATGGAATGTATTGACACAGTAATTCTGAGTATTACTGAGACATAGTGAGACATGAAGAGGCCTCATTCCGACCACTGTAGCCAGTAGCATTGCTCTGGTCAAATCCTGCTAGTCAAACATAAGATGATAAGGAATAAATGAAAAAGAACAGAATGCTCTCCTTTACATTGCTCTTTCAGAAGCTCTGTCTGAATCTGAAAAGCAGCAAAAAGATGGATAGTTTACCCAAGGAACTTGGTTTTCCAGTGATAAAAGGCCAGATTACCTCCCGAATAATATATGGTAGCTAGGGAGGGAAGTGCATGAAATAGAGTGATGAACTAGAAAATGTGATGCTCCAGTATAAGAGATGCTCTTGGCCATGTGCTTTTTACCCTGATTATTTGGAGAAAGAACAAATTCTTGAGTCAACTTGTTTTGCTCTGAACTGATGAGACTTGTCTTCTTGTTCTTGAATTAGGAATTTATACACACTCTTAAAGCTCTTCAAAGAGGACTCTATTAGCAGACTTAAATCACAGTCTGTCTTTTCTAGGCCTATCCAAATCCAATAATACTTTTTCAGTTAATAGAGATAGTATACAAAGCAATACACATTTATCAAGAATACACACACCATGTTCTGTAATCTGTCAATCTAGATTGACAGCTATTCCAGAAACCAGAAATGAGCATTGTCATATTTTAGGTTTTGTGAATAGGTTAAAAAAATCATTACAAGCCATGGAGGACCTTGTTCAATTTTTTTTTTAATGTAGGGTGGGAAAAGAAAGGTAAATTCCAGTGGTGGAAAGGTCAGAAAACAGTGATGATGCAGGAAGTATTTTCAAGGATGAAAAAAATTTTCAAGTTTAAGATTGTTCTATTGTTTTGGACTTTTTTCAGAAACTTGAACCTTGATCACCAACAGTCCTTCAATCTCATACATAGTGGTGTTTTGAAAGAACTTTTTTCTGAGCTGTTCAGCAAACACGAACCATTCCAAAATTGTGAAGATATCTTGAAAGTAGCAAAAAACTTGAAAACACTGATTCCTACTCAAAAGCAGTCCTTTCTATGTAGCTTTATGGTCCAGCAATAGCCAGAAACAGATATTTAGTCTAAATACTGTCACAGAAGTGTCTTCTTCTACAAATTCTCCCTTTATTTTCTTATAAGAAGCAATTGGTTTCCATCCTGAAGCAGGAAGTTTAACTTTATTTCTAAATGTGCAATAATTAATTATGAAAACTACATTTCCATTCAGATATCCAGTTCCTCTGTGCATTTCTAAAGAGCCCTTGACTTAGATTTGTGATTTTCAGTCCTATAATGATTATACTAATTAATCTCAGAGGAAATATTGAATCTTTCCTATTTCACTTTGTATGAGACTTTTGTTGTTTTTCCTAGCCCACTCCAGTGCCACATTATCATGTAAGGGTTTTGTACACAACACTCTAGACAAGATGCAGCTTTGATTTATGCAACAGCTTTAGAACATTATATGCCTTTTTCCTAATGCATTTGCATATGGAAGAAAGTTTTTCAATGACTTGTCTGCAGCAATACTTTGGTACTTTCCCGGACTTACGTAGTGAATTTAGAGATAAATACATCTTTAATATTTTTCCTCCACTACATATTTCATTCTATTTATTGACAGTAAATATTCTTTGACATCGTGCTGTCTGTTCACCTCGTAAATTCGATGCATCACAGCTCCTTCTGATCCTGAATTCTTTAACTGATTTTGTCATCTGAAAATTTCATTAAATTGCTATTTCTAGCTTATCCTGTTAATTAAGGAATATAACATGAGTCCAGACACAGAATCATATGCAATTATTCTGTAAACAAGCTGCAAGATGAAAATTAATCAATTGGTCTCTGATTCCTAACCAGATATTTATTTTATTTACTACTGTAGGTCTTAGGCAGCAGCTCCTTGGCTTCTGCAGTAATTCTTATAATGAAACTTTATAAAGGTCTATTTAAACCATTAAATAAATGCTGTGCTTATTACTTTATTAATATATTGGAAACAGTTATTACTAAGACATAGTTTCCATTTCTAGATAAAACGCAGGCTGGAACTCAGTGTTTTTCCAGATATTTCATTTTGTTCTTAATTTAATTATGAATTCACCAAATTTCTGACAGATTTTTAATTACTGAATAACTCTGGAGTAATTTAAGTGTATTTGCCCTGACACAGTAACTGTTTTGTCTGAAAGTAATTAAAGTTTTGACTAAGTTCTTATATTTATTTTGCTTATGAACATGTAAGCTGCGGTGAAACAAGATCAAATGCAAATTCATCCTATGCCAGGTACTCTGTAATAACTGTTCATATGCATGCTGTTATGCTGAAGTGAAAACCACCTCATGTAGACAGCTACAGCAAAGCATCTGGCATTCACTGAATTGATACTGTCTTTGCCCATCTCACCATAAATTGTCCATCTGTTCATACCTTGAGAAGAAGATACTGCTTTAAAATATTTAAGAACCATACACAGTGATATTTCTCTCTCAGACCTTCCTAGAAGATAATTTTCTCTCTGTCTTTCAGTCTTTTTGAGTTCAGAATTTCTCTTATTCATGTCAAGTGAAATCTTACTCATGTTAAGAAACTGCAGTTAAAAGAACCAGTATAGTGAGTATCAGAGAAGAGAATTTAGCCTTTAAATTAGCTGGAGCATCTGTTATTTAAAATGATTCTCATTCAGTAGCAGGAAAAACCTTTCCTGCCCTTTTCCTCCTCTGGTCCAGATTTTAATGAAAAGTTTCAGAGAAATAACCTCTTATTCAATTATATTCACGCATTTTATCACTAATGGGCAAGAATGATGTTATAGTTGAACTCCCTCATAACCTGCCTATCCCTTTTGCCTTAATTTGTAAGACATAGCTGCTGACCTACTAAGAAAAAAATTATTCGCTAGATAACCCCCAAGAAGTTTACAATATTTTTCTCTTTACTACCAGCAATACCTTCCTTAATGAGAATACACAAGGATATTGTCTAGAAGGAAAGTGTGCAAAATCTGAGTTGAATTATCAGTATTCACACTGTACGAATTATTAACCCCATGTGCTGGATCTGGCTATGATAGGGTTAAATTTTACAGTAGTCAGAAGGGAGCATTGCCAGGACCCAGAGGTAATCCTATACCACATCACGTGATTTTCTGGGCATGGAGGTAGAGATGGATTCCAGGTTGGGTAGGTGGTGGACAGAGAGTTCAGTTGTTGGGGTTTCCACAGGGAACATTTGCATGTGAATCACTTGCTTTTCTTCTTGTACACTCTGCCATTAATATTGTTGCTGTTACTGTTCATTGTCTTATTTCATTGCCATTTCCAGCAAATTGTTCTTATTTCAACTCACAGTCTGTACCTTTTGGGCCTTCAATTCTCCTCTCCAGCCTACCACAGTGGGGGAGTGAGGGCAAAGTGACTGAACATTGCGTGGTTTGGAGTTCCAGTGGGAACACCAAACTGGAGAATACTATTCCTAAACCACCACAGTCCCCTCTCTGTAAAGTCACTTGGTAGAAGCAGCAAGAGTGTGGTACTGTTCCTGAGCAAGTTCTCTTTAACTGTGTGTGGAGACTGGTCCAGTGCAATAGGGGCCATAAATCCAGAGGGACTGTGACACACTTGAGAACTTGTGTGAACCTCATGAAGTTCAACAAGGCCAAGCTCAAGATCCTGCACATGGACTGGGGCAATCCCAAGCACAAACACAGACTGGGCAGAGAATGGATAGAGAAAGCCCAAAGGAGAAATATTTGGGGATGTTTGTGGACAAGAAGTTCGACATGGCCCAGCAGTGTGCATTCACAGCCCAGAAATCAAACAATGTTCTGGGCTGCATCAAAAGCATTTGGGCCAGCAGGGCGAGGGAGGAGATTCTGTCCTACTCTGGTGAGATCGCAACTGCAGTGCTACATTCAGTTCTGGGGCCCACAACTTGAGAAGGACATGAAGAATCCCAGTGAATCTAAAGGAGGTCATGAATATGATCAGAAGGACGGAGCACCTGTGCTATGTAGACAAGCTGAGAGAGTTGGGTTTGTTCAGCCTGGAGAAGAGAATTTTTTGGGGATACCCTATAGCAGTCTCCAATAGCTGAGGGGAGCCTACAAGAAAGATGGAGAAAGATTATTTACAAGAATGTGTAGTGACTAAACAAGGGAAAAGGGTTTCTAATTGAATGGGAGGAGGTTTAGATTAGATATTAGGAAGAATTTTTTCATTGTGAGGGTGATGAGGCTCTGGAATAAGTTGCTCAGAGAAACTGTGGATGACCCATCCCTGGAAGGGTTCAAAGTCAGGCTGGATAGGTCTCTAAGAAACTTGGTCTTGTTTGATGTCTCCCTGCCCATGCCAGGGTGGGTAGAACTAGGTGATCCCTCCTAATTTAAACTATTCTATAAGTCTGTGGGAAAAGTGGCAATAAAACAGAATAAGCCTGATTTTGTCAGCTCTTGAGAAGCTCATTCTCCCAGTCAGACAGAGTCCTTGATTCTGGTCTAAAATAATATGTGAAACAATAATATTATGCATCAAGAATTTTGATTTATTGCATAAACATGCAAAAATAAGAAAATTAGACTCATTTCTGGGCCCCTCACTTCAAGGAGGACATTGAAGTGCTGGAGTGTGTCCAGAGAAGAACAATGAAACTGCTGCAGGATCTGCAGCACAAATCTTATGAGGAGCAGGAGCGCGAGCTGAGGGTGTTTAGCCTGGAGAAAAGGAGACTCAGGAGGGACCTTACTGCTCCCTACAACTGCCTGAAAGGAGGCTGTAGGCAGGTGAGGGTTAATTTCTTCTCCCAGGCAACCAGTGCCAGAACATAAGGACATAGCCTCAAACTGCACCAGGCAAGGTTCAGGTTGGACATCAGGAGGAATTCTTCACAGGAAGGGTTACTAAGCACTGGAATGGACTTCCCAGGGTGTTGGAGTCACCATTCCTGGAGGTGTTCAAAAAACTGGAAATGGCACCTAGTGCCATGGTCTAGTTGACAATGAAGTGTTCTGTAAAAAGCTGGATTCAATAATCTTGGACTCCTTTTTCAGGATAAATAAGTCTGTGAGTTTGCAATTTTGTGATTCAGAGGACTTTTAAGGATGCTATTATGGAGTTCTTGTTGCACCAGCATGTAGCACTCTCTAACTCCAGGAAATACCTGAAGTACCTGTAGATATACTTTCATTTACAAACCTGTTTTTACTACCAAAAGCATATTTCCACATACCTATGCAGGTGAATATTATTCAGCTTGAATATTTTCCTTAAGGAAAAGTAATAAAAAAATCAAGTATCAAACCACAAGGACAACTGCACACTTTGTAGTTTGCCATAAAACATGCCATATGTTTATATAACCAACTTTTTGGAATTAAAATTTTAACTCACTTTTCTAATTTGGTGTTCATTCACATTATGTATGTTACTTCTGTTCTTTTTTTCTTATTTTCTAGTGTCTATTGAAGAATATTTACAAAGAAGTGCTGACTCAAAATGGGAATTTTATACCTGCCGTTATGACTCAGTCTTGGTTATATATATGTCATTATATTAGTCTAACTTTTAAAGCTCTGTTATTTTCTTGAAGTATTTCACACCAACAATGTGAAGCAATGATATCCTGTAATAGGTGGGTCATTTGAACAGGCTGATACTGAGATTTTTGTATACCAAATCTATCTACCTTACATTTTAGTTCTCTATTAGTTCTCTCATAATAGTTCTTTATTTTATATTATAACTCTACATTGAACTGCTGTGAATTTGATTTTCACATTTCAGAAATGTATTTATCATAACAAAGGAGTTATACTAAGGCCACTTCTGTTACTGCAATTTACACTGGATTTGACAGATTTCTGTAAAGCAGCAAGTGCTAATCCAAACACTGCTATTTCTCA
>VYZP01082669.1:0-17355 GCA_013400635.1 Hypocryptadius cinnamomeus | reverse complement strand
AACTGATCCTCAATCAAAAGTATCCCAAGAAAAAAGATTAATGTTTCCTAATTCAGTCCATTGCACAGAACCACAAGCAGCTGTGCAGGCACAGAGGGATGGTTACAGGAGCAGGAACAAGAGATAGCAGCCTGGAGCACAACATAAGAGTTCCTTATGCTGACACTGCTTCAGTAAGAATTGTACAAATTGTACCTATGAGCCCATCCAGGCCCACAAAACTACTTGTTTCACAGAGCATAGTGGATACATTTTAATTAATTTTGATGAAAGAGTGTAAACATTCACTCCACATAATCAGGAAGCTGACTTAATTTATTGTGTGTGAATAAAAATGCAACATAAACAGTATTTAACTGCAAATTCTGCTCATTTTGCATCTGGTTCATTGAACTAAGTGCAACCCATCTGTTACCATATAAGACAGAAAAGCTGTCAAATAGGAAAAACACCCCTCTTATTTAATACATCTCTAAAATTATTTGCTTAGACAGCTAATGAAGTGGAGTATATAGGCAATTAAACTCCACAGAAGACTTTGCAGAGTACTGTAAAATTGAATGAAGGTTTATAAATGTTTGTAACTGAAACAATTAGAAATACAAAATGGGGTTATTAAGGCTGATGTTGAAACTAATTACTTCAAAATAAGACACATGCATAAATTTAAAAATAAATTAAAACAGTCAAATAAATTATTTCTAAGAGCTGGACATTGCATGGGAGACTGCAAAACATTCTGGACCAGACACTCAGAAGCACTCTTCCACTAAGGAATAAATGTTGAGACAATTAGAACAGATTTCCTTCACTTAGAGAAAGTACATTACAGGGCTGATTTTTCCCTCTCTGTTTCTTCTCTCTCCGCCATGCAAAATCCACACAATGAATCCCTCATTGCTCTAAGACGTTCATTCTACCAGAACACCTCATAGCAAATGATAAATTGCTACCACATGGCATTTTTCAGTATCAGGCTCTACCATGATGATGAAAGTTGTATTTTCATGGGACAAATGGGATTTCAACAAATGATACAAGAACATCTACTTTTTAACTCCTGAAAACTTATAGTAATTGCCTCAAAAATCTAAAGGTGTCTCAGCATAATCCCCAGAAAAAGATTCTACAGTTTCAGAGGTTGGGCATTCAAAAGAGAGCAGGAAAAACTAAGCAAATGTGGAGAAACGAAAAAAAAGCAAGACTGGTAGGAAATTTATATATTAATATCATATTGTAATTGGCAAACCTACAATAAAAATAAGCTGTAAAATCCGAATGTATGATTTTTGGGAGTACGTGTGTTTGGGGAGGGCAGTGGAAGATCACTGATTAGTCTGCATGATGATCCTGGCCTAGAGCATCCATGAACTCAAGTTCTGGTGTGACTGTCATGCACTTCAGCAAAATAAAATAGTTATTGTTGCTAATTAGGCAAGCAATTTTTAACTCTGTATTGTTTTTAGATAATAAAATATACTTAATAAAGAAAGAAACAGAGAACACATCAATTGTGAAGTCACAACACTTTCCACATAAAACATACCTACGAACCTGTCATTCCTGCTGAAGTACATATTTAAGTACTTTTGGTGTCCAAAACATGCAGTTAAATAATTTTGGTGTCCATTGTAGGACTGATCTAACCTATATATTTTATCATCAGGTCAGCAAGAGTAAAACCAAAGACCACAAAGTAAGATCTTCCTAGTGTTCTGTAAGCAAGCCAGCACTGAATGTTCTACTTATAATACATTTAATTTTCCCGCAATTTTCCAGAGACCTGATATGGCTCGTAACATACATTCTATGCAGCACAAGAATTTATGCAGAGTTAGACTGAAAACCTAGAGCTCTCAGGTGATCTGGATCTACCACAGGTCTTAAACAAACCTGCCCAAACTCTCAGGATCACACACCACGTGAATCACCACTGCTTCTCTATGCAGCATCTCATCTTCAGCCACAAACTAAAACTACCACAGGGAACCTCACAGGATTTATTTTCTCATGTCACTGGCATAACACAAGTTTGCCACTGCTCCACCTCCACACACTCCAAGAGGTCTTTCAAACACAATGGTCTCTCATTATTTTCCTAGATGTTGTGTTGCACCAACCATGTATTTCCCTGAGCAGAAAACCATTAAGTTATTCTGTACAAACTGATGTAAGCATAAAGTATAGGAGTCTTTACTGCACTGAAAAAAAGGAGCTGGGAAACAGCAAAAACAGCACTCTGAGAATATGAGGAACAGCAACTCACATTGGAAGCTTCCTTGGGAGATATTTTAATCTTTTTAATAGTAGGTATTCTGGCCGATTTGGATTTGGGGCACTGAATAAAACTAACAAAAATTATAAGATACTTGTCAAAGGATGGCAAGGACAGGTATACAGGCTACCTTAAAACACTTAAAACCCCAAAGCAGGTCTATAATATATAATAGGATGTCTCCCCATAGATGGTGTTTTAAGAAACACTGATTTCTATTCCTCTGGACTTCTCCATCTCACAGTGAATACTATAATTGCAAATTTCATAGTGTTTCTAACCAAGCACCATGTACTTCTTGGTAATTAATATATTTGAATTTTTAATATTGAATCTTTTTACTGATCTAGTTTGAGATAAGTGCAATTTTTCTCTTACTAGTTTGCCAGCATAGCAATTTACCTAGTGCATACTCATGCCTTCTTGAAAAATATTTTTTTTAAAAAGCCAAATTCACAGATGTAGAAGGCACCTTCTACAAACAGGCCTGAAGGAAGCCTCCAGCTCAGGACTTCCCTCCTCACTCAGGATGAGACCTTGTTATATCTGTAGAACAGCTCCTCTTTATCAAAAAGTGCCCAGGGCCCCTCCTCAAGTCTTCGTAAAGAAAGAGGGTGGGCACAGATTGGCAGTGTATAGAGACAAGGCATCAAGATTTTCTAAAATCATATTGCTGAGGAAAAACAACAACCACAGAACACGTAAGTTACTATGTACATATTATTGCACATAACAAACGCCATGTTTCATGATACTTCTTCAGTACTACCCTAAAAAGTTCTCCCTGTCTTCAAATCCTTGCAGCAAGAACAGAGCAACTAAATTCTGAAACTGATTGTACTCAAAGACTTACCACTACTTTAAAGCTAGACTGTCATTACAAGGATCAAAAATACTGCCTACTCATCTAAAGTAATGGCTCCAAAGAGCACACTGAAGCACTGTACCTTTGAAAAGAATCACGCATGCATGCTAATTCTATATATCCACAAGACTTTCATCTAGTTCACAGTGCTGAAAGTATTTCCTGGCAAGTCACATCCCATCGTTTTCTCTCAACTGCATGATAGTCTGAACACATTTGAGGGCAAAATAAAATCAGTATCAGACCAAATCATTCATAAACTGTATATTCAGAATAATTAATTTAGGACCTCACAGGAGTAATTAGATATCTGCACAATATCTAAATGTTTCAATTTCCTTAAATAATATGGAGATGTTTCTCAGTCTAAGGAAACTGAAAAAAAGGGCAATAATAATCCCTTCCTAATTCTGTTTCAATTATTATTTATTCCATAATCACAATGTGCATGGTACTGTGCAAACAAAATAAAATAAGCACAATTGCTTTCCCATGTTGCAGCTTGCAATACAACTCCAGGCAAAGAATAACTAACCTCCAACAAAGTGGGCAAGGAGCAGAGATCAGCTACATGAATTCACTGAGCTATAGAACAGCTTATCCACATCATTCACTGTTACTACAACAAAGGAAATGAAGATTACATTGCACTGTATCCAGCTCCCTCCCCTAAAAAAGTCACCTAAAGCATAATGTTCTTTAAAGCAATAATAAATTTATTCCATACGTTTCTCAAAGAAAAATATTCTGGAAAGCAAAAAGCACAGGTGGAGTAAATTTGTGTATTAAATACAGATGATGGAAGAAAAATCTGGCAAACTCACTTGGTACAGATTGTATTTTCCTTCAGTCCACTGGCAAATGTTTCCTAGTTAAGGTAACTCCCTGCAGAAGATTATTTTGCATTTTGCCAGTTGACACCTTTCTACATTTTGTTACCTTGCTACAACAGATAAATTCACAAAAATTCTAGCAACTAGTTAATTGGATTAATGCAATCATCCCTTTCTAGCAGCAAATCTGATAACATAATTTTCAGAAATGAGGTCATTTAGTGAGAAGAACGATGCAAGAAAACTCTGAAAACTGATGTTACCATCACAAAGAGGCAAAACTAATCTGCTATTAGCAATAGAGGGAACTGCAGCGTAACACTGAATCACCAACACTGACTCTCCCTGTTTTGATTACTTATCAGAAACAGCAGATGCTGTGTGCACTCTACTGCATTTCTGATGAGTTGCCACAAGGAACAGAGAGCACCAAAACTCGCCTCTCTCCAGCAACTGCATGGAGGTCTTTTGGGTCACCTTCATTAACTGCTGGGTGTGGTAGGAAAAGGTAACTCCAAAAGTGAAAGGGAAGGACCAGAACCAGTGAACAATCATGATGATAACGTGATGGTTTATGTATGATTGCTTCCTTCTGTGTGGCTGGTTTACTACTATTTGTCAGACACATGCAACCATTCAGACACTAATGAGTGACTATACTCTTCCAAAGTCAAGCGTTGTGGAAGTCATCCTACGGCCTGAATTTTCATGTAAATAAGCTTTAGATATGTTTCTAGAAGCCATAACCAAACTAGAGCAGATAGTTGTCATCAGAGCTCTGGTGTTACTATTCCATACCATTCAAAAGTTCATTGCTGTCTGGGCAAAATTTTGAGAGGCTCCATCTGTCTTAGAGGTTCTATAAACTTTATAATATGTGAATGGAGATATATTTTATTTGTGAGGAACTCTGTTATTAAGTTGAACCATAAAATGTTCTACTCCAGTTTGTTGCTTAATTCTTCATAACAGATGTTGGGGGCTGCTTACATATATTCACAATCATCACACATATCCTTGGAGTCCACATGGTCTAGGACAGAATCTTTACAACCACAGTAAAGAAAGGATAGATATGACAATTGTCTACGTATGCTATGCCAGTAGCACCTCTCCACCCTCAATAAACACACAGGCTCAACACCAGCCATTAAACTACCAATTCTTTATCCTGTCACAACCTGGTCACCCTAATTTCTACAGGAGTTCAGTTCATAGTCAAGTGAGAAAGAGGATATAGTATGTAACTGCTGTAGATCATATATTGTCATTTAAGAGACCTGCAACAATCATCTTGCAACCAGAATGCTTTATTTGAGGTAATTTGTTCTCCAGTTGTGTGTAGAACAAGATGTCCTGAAATCATCCTGTGGTCAGTCACATTTCCCATCAGTGTTGTACATCCATTCAGAAATTTCTCATTCCACACACATGCAATCTGATGCAGGAACTCATGAAGACAAGGACAACATTCAGTGCATTTCTAAATGATCTTTTCCTTGGAGTATGTGCACTTGGATAAATAAAAATTTTGAGATCAGGCAAGATAATACTGTGATCTTGGATGATTTTCAGCAATGACTAAGCTTAGGAGTCCCAGAAGCCGCTTTTACTAGTAACCTTTATAACTCTCACTGGAGTTGTAGTGGCAGATCACTTATACAAATGCTTTTCCCAGCAGAAAGGAGGACACATTTGTCTTTTTCTGAAAGTTCAAGTGGTTGCTTCCAAGAGCCCTGTCAGTTGAGTTACCAATACTAAATTTCTCAGCTATTAAACCAGTGGGATGAAGTTCTCCCCAAGTGCAGAACGAACAAAAGGATGAAGAATTGAGAAGCCTGAGGATCAGAATTGTATCATGATACTGAAGGATCAAGGGCCATGTGCTAAATGGCAAAGGTATTGTGAAGATGGACACTTTCAGACACATGAAAATTTACAGACACAGAAACATGGCTCCAAGTACTTTTTACTACACTGTACACTTTTTAATAATTTCAGCAACATATAAAATGATTTTTTTTATATCTTAGTATGGAAAAAGCTAACATGAATGCTTGAAGTTATGCTTTAAAGCCACAAATATGCATTGAAATGGCATTGCTAGCTTTCTACACCTTTGGCTATACGGCATTAATAAATCCCTAACTAAAATATGCTAAGTACATTAATTTATTAACACAATGCCCTCAAGCACATGGTGTGATTTTTCAGGCTGTCCTGTGCAGGCCAGGTATTGGACTTAAATGATCCTTGTGGGCTCCTCCCAACCCAGGATATTCTGTGATTCTATGATTATTAAGAAAATTGCAACTCATTTTGATTTAATCTGTGTGTACAAAACTAGAAACAGCTACCTAGTCATTCATCTTAGCAAGTACACTTTTACTGAGATCAGGAACCTTGGTCAGACCATTTATGCACGTACACAATAGCCAACATACTGAGTTCAGGACCAAAACTTCATTGCATTTAAACTTGACAAAGTGCCAGGTTTCATCCACATCTGAAGAACCAAATTGCATTTTAGTAACATCACTTAGAAGACTACTCCATGTATGGATAATCTTTATCACAACATGTGTCAAAAGAGTAAAAATGCATGTAATTCATACAAAACATCACTGCACTTTTCATAAAATACCAATATGGCTACTTATGTCTTTGTGTCTCTGTTTTATTTCTGTGCCAATTTGTATCAGAACTCAATGGACTGGGGTTTAGAAGAATTGTGTGGTCGGGGCAGAGTCAAATGAAATGAATTTCAGCCATGGAGATCTGCTTACAGGAACAGGGCAGGCAGGCACCATTTCTTTTTCTGTATGGGCATGTAGTACATCATAGATGTCAATGAAAACAAACTCAGCTTTTGTATAGGCATGATGCCTATTTTTACTGTCAATGTTTTAGTGCCATTAGGTAACACAAACCAGAACTCAAAACATTTTCCACAGCGTTCCAAGACCCACTGTGTACTGAGTCTGCTCAGTGTCTACAGGAACTTTTATAGAATGTGTTTTGTCTTTCAAGCATAAACAAACTACCATCAGCTTGTTTCAATATATACAAGTTCTATATGCCATGATCCCTTGTCTTACCCCCTCCATCTCTGAAACATCCAGATGCCTCACAATAGATTTGTTTTGATTTTAACGAGAAGAATATAAAGAAAAATGTTTGAAAGTTTGTAAAATAATGTTGGGTATTAATATACTTGAAGCAGAGGGTAGGCTTGAAGAGAGTCCTTTCACACCTTAGGCCAAACTTCAGGAAACATCTGTTCCTTTCACAGGTAAGTTGCTGGAATGATATGTTAAGCACTAGCATAAAAACCAGCAGAAACTACACGTGCTGTCAGAACTGAAGTGGTGTGAGACCCTCCCCTTCCCCAAAACTAATGTAATTCAGCCAAATTAATGGAGTTCAACCAGACCCTGCATCAGATTGATAATGCTCTACCATCCAAACGGTAACACAAATCTCAACTGATAGCAAATATTTTAAAGTTGAAGAATTATGTTCTGCAGCTTCTGATACCTTAAATTTTTAATTTATTTTACTGGACTCATTTTCTCCAGCTGTCAGTAGCATTATATGTAGGGCCATATATACTTCAAACACATCTCTAGATTTAAACATGCAAAGTTGGCAGAAAAGAACATTTCCTAAACTTGTTTTACCACAGTTAGGGATCTGCACCTACTTCAGGCTCTCCACTGAAGTGTGACTTCCCCAACTTCCCAAAACGCACTGAAGAGCTGGGGTTGCACTGCGACTGTGAGCTTTGGGTCAGTGACACCTGCGCGGGTAACACCTGCACGGACCACACCTCCAGGTAAAGCCAGTGCCTTGAGCGAGCTTCTCAGAAACCCGAGGAGGGGCGTTCCACCCACCCAAACCTTTACAGCAGCAGCAAATGCCACCCCAGGACCAGCAAACAAGGTCCCACACGTGCCGCCCAGGAGCCCCCCGGAGCCTTCCCCTGTGCCCGCACCCACTCGTGCCACACGCACCCCGCGCTCCCGGCTGCAGCCGCCCCGCGCCGGAGCCACGGCAACGCCAGCGCCGTTCTTCCGACCGCGGACCTTAAAAGGCAGCAGGGAACCCCGGTGCTTCTCTCCCCGCGCAAGCCGCCCAGCTCAAGTTATCAAGTTATTCCAGCCAGGAATAACTCCTGGGAGCGAGGCGGGGATCAGCGCTCCCCCGGCCGCACAAGCCTGGCTGGACCTGGGACTTAGGATCTCTCCCCACCACGTCCAAGCCGCCGAAAGGCCCCGGCAGCGGCGTTTCCTCCAACCCCTCGCCCACCCGGTCCCGAGGAAGGGAAGGCGGAGAGGGAGCCACTTACGCGGCCCGGGACGGCTCCGTGCGGCGGCGGCGGGCTGCGCGGAGCTGCGCTGGCAGCGGCCGGGCTCTCCCGGCAGCCGAAGCCGGGGCGCTCCTCCCCTCAGGGAGCCCCCATGCCCGGCCTTCCCACACGTGCGGGCAAACCCCACCCTGCCGACCCCCTGCCCGCCCTTCCTTCTCCTCCTCCCTTTAGCGGCCGGGGCAGTCCGCTCTGCTGAGCGGCGCGGGCGCGCAGCGGGGATGGCAGAATTCCCTATAGGGTCGGACCGCGTTCCCCGCCGTGTACCCCGGGGAAGGGAGGCCGGCCAGCCCCAGCGGCATGGTCTCGGAGGCTGTGCTCCCCGCTCCCCCTCCCTCACAGTGGTGCACCGCCGCGGGAGCGACATTGGAGTCCCACCCGCGACGCTCTCCCGCTTCTCATTCCCAGCAAGGACGGGCTTCTCAAATCTTGCTTTGCCCCGAGTGGTTTCATGTTCCGCGAATAGCCCTGGCGGGGGGTTCGTGAACGATACGCCCTCAGAAACAATTTTTGCCGCAGCTTCATGGGGGTGAGCCTGCGGGTGGATGGGTGGGTGGGTGCCTGCCCTGGCTTTGTGCTGGAGGCAGCAGGAGAGGCTGCTCCAGGGCCGGCCGCCTCCCCAACGCTCTTTGCCGCTTGCTGCATCTATTTTCCGAGGCACATTTCAGAGGCCTGTGGTGGGATTTTGTAAGGAAGGTCCAGGCAGTGGTGAGAACGAAGGTAGAAGCGCTGCCCTGTCTGTCCTAGCAGATACTTTCTATGCTTGTTTTGAGAGACATCATAGGCAACGTTTGTCTGAGAGCAGCAGAAAGTGCCACAGGATGGGTACAATGCAGCTTATTTTCATTCTAGTTGTCAAGCACTGCCTTTTCCTACAAGCCTTGTCATATTTGTTTGAGATACCTGGAACTTGGCAGCTCTATTTGTTTGAGATGCCTGGAACTTGGCAGCTCTATCTATCCACAGATTGGAGAGTGTTAGTGCCTCCCTCTTCTTCAGCCTAAATAATTCAAATAATTTCTCTCAGCCAGATATCTTTAAAAACTCATTTTAAGGCTAAGAATAGCTACTGCTAAGATTAACATTGAGAATAGCCAGAATAAATCTTACAGCCATCATTTTTTTCTCTCTGCATATATTCCACTTACATAGGTCCTTCCCTTTCAGCACTATAATCTGAATCGCCCAGCTGGTTCAGGGTGGTGATTATCCCTCTCTGCTGTGTGCTGCTGCAGCCTCATGTAGAATATTGTGTGCAATCTTGGGCACCAGAATAGAAAAAGACTATGAAGCTATTAAAGAGTGTTCAAAGGAAGCCTACAAAGATGGTGAAGGGTCAAGGAGGAAGGCATATGAGGAGAGGCTGAGGTCACTTGGTCTGTTCAGCCTGGAGGAGACTGACAGGAGATGTCACAGCAATCTTCAACATCCTTATGAGGGATAGTGGAGGGGCAGGTGCTGACCTGTTCTCTCTGGTGACCCAACAGGACCTGATGGAATGGCCTGAAGTTGTGTCAAGGGAGGTTTAGGTTAGATATTTGGAAAAAAAATTACCCAGAGGGTGGTTGGGCACTGCAACAGGCTCCCCAGGGAAGTGGTCACAGCACTGAGCTGTCTGAGCTCGAGATGCATTTGGACAATGCTCTCAGGCACATGGTGTGACACTTGGGGCCGTCTTGTGCAGAACTGGACTGTGATGGTCCTAGTGGGTCCCTTCCAGCTCTGAGTACTCTGTGTGATTCTATGAATACATAAAATCCTTGGACACAACTTTACAAATTTTGGCTATGGATCTGCTTGTCTCTATGATATTCTGTCACTAAATATGGGGGGGGAGGTGTGTATGTAAATATGTACATTATATGTGCATATACTCACACACATGCATCCCTACTTTCAGGAACTGCCTTTCAAAAGTAGCTTAAATTCCATCTTTAACCTGGCTAGGTTTTGCCTTTCTCCTTCTACAGGGGAAACTCTCTCAGAACAGTAAATCTGAAAGAAGTCAGACATCTATAACTCTGATTGAGTTCTCATTCCATAAGTCTTTTTCTTCTTGCAGAAGATCATATAGAGGGCCAATCTGACAAGATAAGAAGAGGAGAAACATATTTGAGGGGGTGACTTTTTAGTGACTTAGCACTTCATAAGTGAATTTATGGCTATAAATTAAATTATTCACTGTTTGCAGAAAAATAATCATGGACCATTCTGTTAAACTGTCATGTTGTATTCCCTTGTGGTTGGACTCCTTTTACATTTAAATTCTCATTAGTATTTTCCACCTTTCATTTTCTGAACATTTCAGGTACAGTGTCATCAGCCTACTAAGAAATAGCTACATCAGTACGGTAAGCAATAGAGTGAAGATTTTTTTTCAGAATACACATCAGTTATTGGAAGAAATCATGTGACTAAGGGGCAGCCTATTTAACCAAAATGCTAGCAATCAGAAAGTTATTTGTCTTTTCCCTTCCCATGTGTGCAGAACAACAGTTCTGACTAAATATTCCAGTCCTTATCAGGAAATTATATATGTGATTTGTAAAATCTTCTGAATACTACTGAAGGGTAATTTTCGAGTAATTGGATTTGTAAACACAGATGTTTCACTAAATGCTCTATATATTACATTACATGTGAGAAGTCAGATGCGAAAATAATTAAACACAACAGAATAAATTAGTCTCACCAAATCTGTGATACAAAATTATTTTTGTGAAATTTCCAGTTACCCAGCATATTCTTGCTGTACTGTATGTGCCTTTGTTACATGAATATAAAATGATCATTCTCAACCACATTCTTTAGCTGATAAATGCAAGGAAATTTGTATCATGTGTACAAAACAAAACGAAAAAACTACTCATCCTTTTTCTTTCTCTCACTCTTCATCTACCTGAGTGAAGCAATTGAAACCCAAGATTGTGTTCTCATTTTGAAAATTCTAGTATTATCCTCTGTTAATGTGTTCCTTTCACCTTCCTGTTTTTGCTGTGTTTTTGTATGTAATTGTTTCTGTTCTGAGTATTTATTGTCCTGTGTGTCCTATTGACAGGAGGAAATGTTGAAGAGATAGTACTAATTTACTTAATGAACGTATAGTAAACATAATCTCTTGAAGTTTAAACATGTACTTGTGAGCTGTGCTGGCTGGTGACCTGGGGGGAGTAGGCTAAGCTCTATCCTCCTCCCTCTTCACCACTTAGCTCATGGCAAAGTTATTCATAGACAGTGGTCCTTTGAGGAATGTAAATGCTGTAAAAATGAAGGCATTCTTCCTTGCAAACAGGTTCATGCTGATATGGCCATGACAGAATTATGTAGCACAGCAGAAGGTTTATGTTTTGGCTGCCTTGACTACATTTAACCATTAGATAACTAAGAACTTTTATTGTGCAGGATAGATTGTCCTTTAAACTTTTAAAATACAATCACAGAGGGGAAAAAAATGTTTGCAAAGGAAAAAAAAAGCCAAAAAGTATTTTTAATCTGTGTTAATAAATAAAAACCACTGTATTTTATTAGACTGAACAATAATAAAAGGTCATTTAAATAAGTAATGTTAAAATAGTGTATCTCTATAAGTAATTAATTACCCATTTGTAGGGAAAAAAGAAGTATGAAGATTTAATAGAATATTTACATGAACACTGGATGACAATTTTTAACAGTTGGGGATTGATTTTCTTTGGAGAACTTGTCCCTGTAGAGTCAAAAATGAATTATTGCTTTTCCCCAGTAGGAAAAAAAGTTCTAGCAGGACTTGATCCTGAGGTGCCTAAAGCAGGCTTGCCATTTGAGACTTCAAGGGGGTGTACCAAGGGGAGTGTAAGGGGGAGTGGCAGGAGAGCTGCAATCATCTCCTGTTTTCCAGTGAACAACACTGAGGTAACTAATAACTACCTCCAGCAACCTATGGCAAGTCTCAGGCATTGAGCAACTGAGGCCATGTCAATGAAACTTTTAAAAGAAGAAGGAACATGCCAAGAAACTTGTCCAGACTTGTCAGCAAATAAAACATACTTTTTGTTTCAGTTTTCAGCAGGTTGCTGATGTATTAGCCACTGCTTGGCAGTCTGTGTTTGCAGGCTCAACACAGTCTCTTCTGGGATCAGAATTTACTTAAGTACTTAGGGTTTGATTAGCCATAATGAATCACATGAGTGGCCTCAGTAAGACAGTATTAGGTGACCTGCTGAAGCTGAACCGGCAGCGTGAGTTTTGGTCCATTTAGACAAAGAAATGTACCTTATGGGATTGTGAGGGTTGGCTTCTTTTCATCTCTTTTACTTTTCCACATGACCTGTGCATGGAATTGACACCTTAATTTGTCTGAGAGAAGTTAAGGAGGTAATCTCTTAAATTAAGTTGGGGTACTGATTTTGGTTTTCTGCTTTTTCTAAGACATGAAATAGCTGCAAGTTCTTCAATCTGATCTATGTGGAGCTGCTAGTTAAATTCAAAAATTGTATGCATTACTTATGCATTTATGCATCACATGCATTAGTCAGTGGAGTTCTGCACAAAATTAGCATCTGCCAGTGCAGGCTTCTCTGGTAAGGGGAGCAGCAGGAAGAGAGCTACAATGTGTTGCAGCAGAATTTAAATGCTAAGGCTTAAACATGGTCCTGTAAAAGTGGTGCTGTTGCGTACTGTTACTGTCATCAATTCTGCAAGCTCAGAATAGCTTCTGAACCATAAACTTTTCTTCTTTCCCAGCATCAACAGAGCCCATAGAATGTATGACTTAATGTCTTCAGACACTCAGATGTATTGAAGAGTCCAAATTTTCAGTTTAGAGGGAAGAAAGTACCTTGCCTGTGATTATAAAGAAAGCTTGAATGCGAATGCAGTCTCATTGAGCTTCTGGGATTCCTGAAAAAAAGGTCCCACTTGAGAACAAACTGTTCTGTGTATGTTTGTTTGTTGTTTCTGTGCAAAGAATGCTAAGGTTTGTATGTTTGTGTGCAAAGGATGCTAAGGTTATCTTTTAGCAAGTTTTTGATTCTGGATTCTGGTAACTATTTATATAGAGCTTTGTGTCTCTGCTATTATATTTTTCCTGACGTAAACTTGGTTCTTCATAAGTCTGGAGGCACTTTAAACACTCCATGCCAACTGTGTACTGTAGACACATGATGAGAAACATGATCTGCTCTACACATTTCAGTCAGATAGTTAATTTTAATGCCAAAGGCAAGTCTACATCAATGGCACTGGTCTTTAATTAATTAACAGTCTATTACTTTGATGTTCACCATACATTTTAGCTTCAGTTCAGCAGTTTTACATTGTATCCTTGAGCTCCTTCTTATCACAACCTCCAGCTCTCCTAAATCAGTTTCAGTGGTTCAGTGTGTCTCTGCCGCTCAGAAAACTGACCAAAATTTTCTAAAAATCACTTTTGAGAATAAAGTAATACTTTTAATCAGCTTTCCCAGGAAGATTTCACTGACCTTTGGGTTGCTGTGCAGCCCCTCAAACAGTTATTCTTCCCCTTCTCTGTGGCCAAAGATGTAAGAGAAGAACTTCTCACAGGAAAAGGGTGGGAGAGAGCAGCCAGATGTGAAAGACTTAAACAGCCCTTCTGCCCTTGCAAAAGAAGGAGTATAAATATATACTGACACATTTTTAAGTTCATCTCTGCCTAGCATGGTGGGAAGGAAGTTCTCTGAATCATTCAGTCCTAGTTATACCACTGGGGAAACCATAATGTCAGTATACTCTGCTCCATCACTGCATAACAGCATTCATTAATTACTGAAATATTCCCTGAGGAAAATAATGTTTACAACTGGGGCTTGTAATTGACTACAGAGATGTCACAGATTCTATGACTAGGTACACTGCATATGTCTTTGCTCATCAGTGTTCCGATGTGTATACTTTATAACTAAGTATACATTATGCATATATGTACTCTGAAGCTGATTTAAATGACATGTTTGCAGATTTTTGATGAGATGAAGCTAAATTTTTAAGTGGTAAGGAAGAATGCAAAATTTTGGATATTGCACAGAAATTTTCTTCATGATTTAGAACATTTGCTCTTCAAGTTTTTTCTTCAAAGAAAAATATCATGTAGATAACTTCCTACAACTGCCACTGGCACCCACAGAATTGTTGTATTGTTCCACTCCTGCAGTTAGTATTCATCAGGAAGAGATGATATCATCATTGAAAATGTATCCTGGAAAATTCTTTGAACCCACCAGAGGATTCTAGGGTATTAAATCTAGGGTATTATTCATATGACAGATTTGTGCCCACCACCTTTCTGTACACTGCTGTTCGGTTTCTTGAATAAAAAGTATGAGTCATGCAATATTATTTTCTTCTTCTGATACCTGAAATGTGCTGAGCTTAACTGAGCAACAAGTGATAGAAGACTTTATTTTCCTTATGTCATCAATAATTATACTTTATCCCCTCTAGCCACCCACATATGTACCTGAGTCCTATCTGTAGCCACTTAAGCAGGAGGCATAAACAATCTACTGCATAGAAAGCAGTGAATCATGACTTTAAATGTGAATGAGTATTTGTGTAATACATTTGTATATATCTAAGTTTGCATTATAATTTCTTATTCTTTGGCTGATCTTTACATTTGTTAAAATGCTGATGCACAAGACACCATATAGTAAGCTTACTAAATACATGGAAACTGCAAAGAAAAATCTTGTCAAAGAACTGCCAGCTGTCACAAGACAATTGCCCTCATCAAATCCTGCTTCGACATGTATATATATTATACTGAAATCTGCAGTGCAAACCTTCAAAAAAGAAGGTTTTTATCACAGCAGATATAAGACTGGTAGGAGATATGGTTGCAGCATATATTTAAAAGGCTAAGTTTTGGGAAGAAAGAGGAATTGTTTAGGTTGGCAAAAGATGTTGGCAAAAGAAGGCGTTGGCACAAGAAGCCCATGAATATATTTGGCTGATATATGAGTTAATATCTAAATTTTTGTAGTAGTGTTATATGTGGAGAGGGGAAATAAAGTAACTGGTCTCAAAATGGAGCTGTCTGATTTATGAAGATCATATAGGGGAGTAGTTCACAATAGCTTCATGATATCCAGAAGATCCCTTTCAGTCCTTTGTCTTTCTGAAGGGTGGATGTATTTTAATTACTAAAGTAGTTTTGGAGATCACTCTCTCTGTTTGTTATGTTGCCCAGGAAAGATTAGGCCTAAGCACAATGATATAGAGACAACTTGGTTTTTTATTTTTGATGTATGCTTTTTATAAGAATGAGCACTCATGGGTTCGATTTATTTCCCAATTTTAAAAAGTGCAGGAAAAAGAGTGTGTTAGTTGTGTTAGTATGACCCAAAGAAGCAAGATATTCAACACAGAGCTGAACTCAGCGTGTTATAACAACACTGTAACTATGAGGATTAACAGGCTGCCTCTAAATGCTTTATAAGACATAGAAATTAACACCCTGCAAGTGCCTGTTGGACACAGACTGTACTGGTCTAAAAGCAGTTCTTTGCAGGGTAATTTTTTCATCACTGCTCATTGCCAGAAGTAGTATAGAGCATGACCTATTAATCCTGGTATTGAAGACCTTCCAGCCCCAAGTTTTGTGGTATCCAGTTTGCTTAAAAATAGCAGATTTCCAGTGCTAAAGCTAATGGCAACAGCTATGGTGCAGTCTGTAGTCTTGCAGCTATTATGGTTCACACAGTAAATGTCTGTGAATATAAAGGTCAGAAAAGGTGCAGCTCTCTCTCTCTGTAACTTATGACAGACTTTTCCTAACAAATCCTGAATTATGCAAATTTTACAAAACCGAGAATCTGTGTTCAAGATAGATGCTTCAGGCTACATGCTGAAACAGAATAACTCATCATAACCAGAATCATATAAGCAGTTTTTTGGTCACTGAATTACAAAAGCTGCAAGTTATCTCTCTAGAAGGGAATTTCAGAGCCTCACTGCTCTGATGTTAGGAGATATTCCTATTTCATCCTCAGGTGAATCCATAAACAATTTATATTTTTATTCTTTTTTAGAGTGTCAGCACTATGCTCTAGTTGGAATAACCTTCCCTCACCCTTTTCTTCTCAGATATGTTTTCAGGAAGTTACCCTATTCTCTCTCTGATTTTATTTTGCCAGGCTCAATAAGCAAAAATCTTTCAGTCTTCTCTTGTGCAGTAGATTCTTCATATCCCTGATCAAGCTAATTGCCTTTTCTTACACCCATTCAAAGTTAGTTTCTATTGTTTGAATATCGATGAAAAAAATTGTAGACTCTTTCATATAGGAGCTTACCTGGTCCTCTATGCTGGCTACAGGACACTAATACTTCCTGTATTTCTATACAGCATTCAAACCAGGATTGTGTTGGCTTTTATTGTGTCTGAACTACAGCTTCAAGAAGTTGATTTATTCTTTTTACATGCAATTTCAGATTTGTAGAAAATTTTTCATATATTTTAAACAGCTGGCTCACAGAAGTATGAAAAATGGAAGGTGATTAAGTCTTTTATTCAAGTAGGAGAACCTTAAGACAAGGGGATAATTTGGCCAAGGTTGCTTAAAAGGAGAAATTGTGAGTCCATGCTAAAACAGTCAAAGAGTCTTCTGTCAACTTCAGTATGACAGAACTTCAGGCATTTAGTAAGAAAACATTACAGAAAGCTGAAGCAGAGGAACGTGAAAAAGAAACAGGATTTCATAGTGAAACCATTAAGTTTTAACTCTGGCACCACACAAGTAAAAGGGAAACTAGCTGCAGTAGAAAGAAAGAAAATGCTTGGTTTACTAAAGTAACTGGGTTCAAGAAGAGGGACCTTGGATTTCTCCCACACGCTCTTTTGTCAGATTCCCTGGTCTCTAGTAGACATTGTGCTGACATTGCAGCATGTGGTGTGGGGGAGACTCTCACCTTCTCTTTGCACCAGCCAAAAACTTCCAGAAACTTTCTCTCTCTTCACTCCATCCCCTGCCCTTAATCCCATTGCCATATTCACTGCCTTGAGATGCTAGTAAGGAAAATT
>VYZP01082656.1:0-20897 GCA_013400635.1 Hypocryptadius cinnamomeus | reverse complement strand
GGCCTGATGAACAAGTGAAAAAAGCATCAGCAGCTGCAGCAAAGATCATCAGTATCCTGGCTGTAAAAGTGAAGACAACAGATTTAAGGAAGGACTTTTTTGGTACTTTTGAAACTGCATTTGGAATGCTATATTCCGAGGTGCCACCACTGCAAGAAAGAGAAGGACATACTGGAACAAGACCAGTAGACTTAGTGATTAGAGGGAGAGAGGGATGATTGTTATCTCACTGCCCCTAATTACTATCCCTGAACACATAAGATGCAGGAGAGGAAGGTACATGAATTCACCTACTGCAAGTACCTCAGGTGAGGCTCATTTAACGAATTTTTTCAGTGGAAAAGCATGGAGACACAGTCTGAAGCATGATTCAAGGCAGAAATCTTTTATCAGAATCTGAAGTATATGGGGCGATCCCTTGTGCTCCCACTGCCTATACGAGCCAAAGGATTTCAGCACATAGGATAGTGGTAACCTCCCTGAACCTTCATCCTTTTTTCTTAACTTTCACGAAAAAGTGCACAATTAAGTTTTATCACAATTTAGCAGCTTTGAGGTTATGCAGGACTCTGTGCTTCTGCTGTGACACCTGTGTGCGATATAGGAAATTTCACACTCAATCTTATTTGTCTGCAATGAGACAAGTTTTTGGTAGGCAGCCTTCTGCTGCAGTACTGGTGTCGGAATTCCAATGGAAAGGGTTCTCCCACTTGTGATTACCTGAATAGTTGTAGGTCTTACACAATTAAACTAGGGGTATTTGAAAGGCTCCATGCCTTTGATTTACCCTCTACTATGAGCCTGAGTCACAGAAACTCTGCTAGACACAGCTGACAGCACTGTCAGAGCAAGGAAGTTGTAATAGGAGACATAGTCATACTGTAAATATTTTATTTCATGTTATTAATTTATTCTATATTATATCAATATTTTAATGTATTTTGCTACAGGGCATCATTATCTTCTTTTTTTTTTTTGTCTACAATGAGATTTAAAGACCCCTAAATCCACTAAACTTTTGTATGTTTAATTCTGTGTTGGATACACAGAAATGGGGACTTAAACAGCACCTACTCTGTCCTGTATTTCTTATGTGACAAGTAGTCAGGCTTTGCTCTCCCTGCACATTCAGTATCCCTGAACTGCCAGTGTCTAAAACAGACATATATTGACACTCCAGGTATTTTCCACCTGGTTAACTCGACAGCATGGCAAGTGTCCGGACTCAGTGCAGAACCCCCAGAGGATGCCGATTGTCTCATAGAAACACTTCCAAGGGAATTTTGTCTCTCCATTCCTCACCTGTCAGAAATACTGTTGTCATCCCCCATTGCACTCAGTCAAGTTCCTAGTTCAGCTACAAATGCATGCAATTGCTACTGTTGCAGTGTTATCGGTGCAAAGCCTAAGGGATGGGAGGTGGAGAGCTTACATATCAATAATGGCTTCTAAATGTCTGTACAAGTGTGGAGCTGGGAGCATATTAAGGAATATTAAGAAGCTGAACCTCCATCTGTTTGAAAATACATGTTTAAAATAAAGGTCATTAAAATAATAAGCCACTTTTGCATTAAATAAATTTAATTTAACCTTTTTCTTTCTTTGAAGACTTGAAGATTTGAAGTTCAGCCTAACCAGTACATGAAAAGTAATATGATGTGCTGGAGTGTTTCTGTGTCCAAAGGCCTATCATCAGAGACACCGAGAACTCTGAGCTTTTTTCAAAATGACCTGTAACTGATCATATGCAAGACAGACATCTTACATTCCTAATCTCCCTAAAATGCATTAGTTATACAAAAAAAAGGACACATTCTCATCTTAAGGGCATCCTTACCACATCAATGTACCTAGAAATCTTGCATATGTTCAATTAACAGAAATCATTCCATTCCCTTCTGCCAAAGTTATTGACGATCCTTGACCAGTGACAATCCAATAAAACTATCCTATGAACTGTGTAAGGAAATTCCCAAGAACAAAAAAGTAAAATATAAACATACTTTATTGTATGCTATAAAATGAGTGAGAAAGACTTTACTAAACTACTGCAGCTTATCACAATCTTATCTGCTTAGAGAATCAGCTGGCACGGCTTTCCCTTAGAACAGCAACAAAAAGCACTGAGGAGCACAGAAATAATTTCTTCTCTAGATGAAGGATTTGCTTTACAAATCTGTAGAAAACTCAAATTTTTGAAACCTGAATATCTGAAATCAAGGGCCCACATAAATACATAAGCCTGCCTGAAGAAGTGGCCTAGTTTTTAACTGATACTGAGCATCCACTTCTTCCTTTTGTTTCTCTGAGCAGAAATTCAACACATACCATGCAATTTGGTGCACCATGCACATATCAAAGGTACCTGAAAATCAGACTACTCACACTTAAAAACATAAACTTTTGCCCTGAGATAGCAAAATCATCTTTCACAGGTACATACTATAATTTCTATCATATTGTTAATAGTATGCAGGGTATGAAAGGTGATGCTAAAAATTCCTCTCTATAAAGGAATTCTTCTTACTTTCCTTCTGCTAACTTGCTTTATAATAATTTCACAAGTTTCTTTTTTCTTTAAACTTATTCCAAGATAAGTTACATATAGAAGACGTCACCATCTTTTTTCTATCACAACTGTTGTATTTTGGGAGTTTGTTTCTGTGGGGTTTTTTGGTTTGTTTTTTTTTAATGGAAATCAAATTAATCAGTACCCAAGATGGAGAAGATGTAAAAATGAATTTTTTTTTTTTTTTTTAACATATGATATCCAGGTAAAGAATTCCAACAGTTCTTGTTTTCAGTAAGAAATTTCTGTTTCATCAATTTTTAGAAAATTTGTGATCACTTACTCTCAATCGAATACTATGGTTTTCTTACAACACTGCTTTTTTTCTTCTCTACCACACTCCTCATGCAGCTGACTGTGCATTTCCCACACAGAGCTGTGTTGGAATGTCTAGGATCTTGTATTCCCAGCATCCATGGGGACAGTTTGTCACCTTTGCCAAAACATTCTCCCTGACTTCAAGAAAAAGAGAGAAAATGACACTGCTGGTAGTGTTCAAGTGTTTACACTTCCTTCTACAAGAGTGTCCCCTTTCCTTTCACTATAGTTAGTAAGGCTATAGCATATAAACTTAAGGTAGAGGAAACAGTGCTTTTTTCCTTAGGAGGTGCCAGCACATTCATTTTCAAAGCTCACATTTTCTCCTTTTTTCAAAAAGAAATGACTGGGCAACATTCTTGTCAAAGCATTTTCCTGAACCACTCTTCTTTTTATAACTTCTATAGGGCTAATTGTCTCTGTGTCACAAGGCTTTCAAGGTGTCAGTAGTGAAGTTTTTATCTTTCTGCCCATAAGCCTTAGAACTGGTGATCCTAATAAATCATCCTGAATTGTGCTGCAGTACTCTCACAATGCTATATATAGCTCTTTTGAAACTTACTGAACATTATTTAAGTCAAGTTCATTGTTCTGAGTTGTTTAAAAACCAGTTTAGCTTTTCACACTGTAACCTTGAAACAAGTCCAAATAATACTTTAAAATAATCTCCCAAATTAGTTACCTAACTATTACAAATTCACCACAGATTTCATACCAAGTGCAATGTAATCTAAAGTGTTCAAATACTTAGTTTTTAATGCAGTGAAAAATGTTTCAATCTATAGCAGTTGGAAGATGCAGAGTGGTTCAAGTACACCACTCTTGAACTATGAACAAAGAGAATTCCAAAATTATTTAATTCATTTCTATATTTTTGCTATTTTATTTATTTTTTAAAATGATTTATTGGAATCATTTATGTATTGCAAGAGTAAAATATCTTTGTCCTTCAGATGAAAATAGGAGTTATGCTTATGTTTTCTGACCACAATTTTAACACTTTCCATAGAATCTTCTAATTTTACCCATGCAGTCAAGAAAAAGTTGTTACGCTTGAAAACCTGGGGGATTTTTCTGCTGGTAATTTTTCTGGAGTTTTACCTTTATGTTTTGACACAATGAGCTAATTTTTTTGTTTTTTTCCAACTGAAGACTTTCAAAATCTTTTTTAGAAATTCATATTACTTGTGTCTTACATTCTTCAAATCATTTTTTCACAGCTCTGGAAATTTGCTGTCAAGAAGTATCTTTAAAATTCTGTGTCCATCACAAGAATCATCATGTCTAGTCTGCATTTCTTATTTCATGAAGCAACCATTTTTGATTCCTAGAAGGTTAGAGATGTTTTTCAATAGTTGGTCCAATTAATTGTGGTCTTTTTCTACTCTAGCTCTTCCTTCATGTCTCTTTTTGCTTATGGATAGTGTAAAAATGAACCCATGAAAAAAACTATAGAAGTAAAAACAAACGTCAAAATAATTCCCATAAATTATTCAAGTCTAAATGCAGTGTTCTTCTGCCACTAAAAACTTTTACCTCTCAACTACTGGCACTAAGATGGTACACTGTCAACCTGAAAATCACTAGTAATTTTTAAAAATATGCTTCTCATATATAAATGGGCATTTACAAATGTAAATATAAGTTGAATTCTGAAACAGCAACAAATAGAAACATCAATTTTTGCAATGTAGATAACAGAGTTAAAATTTCTGCCTTTGGGTCTAAAACAAAAACAAACAAAAAAAAAACAAAACAAAAACAAAAGCAGCCAAAAAAATCAGGTATTGCAAGGGAGAAGTCCACCACTTGTTCCTCTCAGAGTGAAAGTTTTTGTCTGAAAGGAAGGCCACCACGACCTTCCTGCAAGGATGGATGGAAGCTGGTAGTAGCTCTGGGCAGAGCCAGAGTAGGCTGCAGGACAGTTGCCGCCACCAGCCAACCTGTGGCTCCTGGAAGCTCTGTGCCCTTCTCCATCCCATCCAGAGGGATCACACCAGGCATTGGAGCTGGAACTCTGTGAAAGAATGGAGAGGGAAGCCCCAGGGGACATCAGTGCGAGGGGCTGGCCACGGCCTCACAGCACAAAGGGCAGGGGATGCCTCCAGAGCCTGCTGTCACAGAAGAACCCACCAGATGTTTCTGAGTGAACCTCTGAATTGTGAGTAGCATTTTTTA
Organism: Hypocryptadius cinnamomeus; assembly: GCA_013400635.1. Taxonomy (NCBI): domain Eukaryota; kingdom Metazoa; phylum Chordata; class Aves; order Passeriformes; family Zosteropidae; genus Hypocryptadius; species Hypocryptadius cinnamomeus. The sequence goes on along the minus strand of VYZP01082656.1, from coordinate 15,832 downwards.
TGGTTTTTAATTGTCAGGAAAACAAATAACTGTTTTTTTATGTTGTAGTGGCATTTCAAAAGAAGCAAAATCATCAATTGCCACATTTCCACACCCTAGACTGGAGGACAAACTGTATGTGTGTGAATCAACACACTGCTGACCTACTACATTTAAACATTTCAGATTCTTATAATTCCTAGTCTAGCAGAAACTTTCCTTTCTCTCTAGCATGTTCTGGCACTCTTCCACTTGTATGTCTTCTTCCATGCATTGAAATTTGCTGATGTCATATCAGGAGAGATCGGAAGATATTTGCGTATGACTCAGTGCAAAAGGTTCCTCTTCCTCTTTCCTGTACTTTTCTGAAACTGACCTCCTCAACTAGTAGTGAAGCTGACAGTTAGAAGAAAGTTCTAGAATTAAATCTTTTAACTTGATAATAATTTTGTGAAAACATGTTCACTTTCAAATGAAACATAAAAGAACTAAAGACTAACTTTTAGTGTACTATTAGCATATACATTTGTGCCAAGGAAAGGAAAATTGAATAGCAGTATTAATGTAGAGAAAGCACGCCAGATTGAATCTTGATCTCATACTGGTATGAGAGAGAAGCCTCTGTAACTGATAAAACTAAAACCTTCATCGGCTATACCCCTGTCTCACAGTAACTATAGCAGTTTACATCGTCCCCAAAAACATTCCACAAGACAGAGATGGATCTTTTGATGTACCCATCTAGTTTTCTATAAAAGCAGAAGGAGAAGTGATTGCAAAGGCTGCAGTTTCACTCAGTAAATATTGTCACTCCTTTTAAAACATGTTCAGGGACGCATGAAACATCAGGTACTAGCAAAAAGACATGGTACAAACATTTGCCTTGTCATTCTTGCAAATCATTGACCAACAATTAATGTGGTGGACAGCTTTCCCACCACCTGCTTTTGGGCACTCAGTATTTCAAATAAGCCTGTTTTTTCTAAGCTCCCTTTGTGCATAAGGGGATAAAATTATTAAATTTATACTATAATGAAATTATCACCACTTTGAAACCCATCCAGCTTCACTCCAGAGCCCCAGTCAGTAGGAGCAATACCTTCATTGATGACTGCCACAGGCTTTACTTTTGCTCATGCCAGGTGTCCCTCCTGCTGAGGAAACAAGCCATGGCAAGATACCACAAGACAGGTGTATTTCTGTATGCAGCCTCAGAGCAATCAAAATTATATTTCTGCTTTCAATCACTCCCTAGCCTCTGTCTCTAAAGGGAGTCCATATTTATACTAAGAGAGAGACTACTTCTTAAGCTAGACTGAGTACCTAAAGTTTTAGCACCCAAAGTTAGAACATGTGAACTACCCCTGAGCTTCAAGAAAGGTTTTCAAAGCCCAGTCAGAAAATATAGAAAGTATGGAATTAATTTAAAGCTTCATTTCACAGAATAATTATTTACTTATTATTTCGTCCTCTCATGGATGCATGAAGAAAGAAAAAATTTTGGGGTAAATTTCTTTTGTTCACTTTAAGGACATGTTGCCAAGCTAATCATTACACAAGTTTCAGCAATACTGCCTGCACTGTGCTACCCTGATTTCATCAACCGTTAACTCTATAAAATCAAAGCAGGATAAAGTTCAAGATATTCACTGATAAATGCATTGTGAAATAAAATAGTACTATAGCTATTGTTCATTGGAATTTGGAGAATTTAGAGGTCAGAACCAACCAAGGTTTACATTCTCAGATATATTACAAGCATTGCCTTTGACACAAACAAAGGTCCTATGGACTGTATCTATCTGTACTGTTCACAGTGGTGAGAAGTTAAAAGGAATGTGAAACTTAATTTACCTTCACTGTGCATCTCGTGGTTACAAACAGCACCACAGTGCCCTAGCCTCATCAAAAAGTGCTTCAAATGAGCTACTTCAAAAGAACAGTCCTACGTCATTTGTTGGCTTTCATATCCATGAGATCTGGAACTTGATGCATGAGCCCCTGGGACAAGAACTAACATTTGATGTGTGTATTCTTTTAGACACAGCATCAGCTACTTGATATTACATACAGCTAATTCAGGATAAATGTTAAGGACTAACAGGTTTGTGTACAAAATACTGATGATTAATATCCTGTAAGATTTAGCCATTATTGAGAACTATGATGTTAAGCAATTAATTTAGTGAAGTTAAATTTTAATGTTTAAAGCTGACCGAATTTTTCAGCCTTCCAAACATTCTTATCACAGTGATCATTAATTTCCTAATGGGTTTGTGTTCATTTGCAGTGCTGTCTGGCTTTATCCCACACCTTGAAGTAGGCAGAATTGCTACCATTAAATTAAATGAAAGCAGATCCAGAGTAAGTTTGCTGCCTAACATGTTTGGAAATAGTCACATTTCCTTCACTTTACCCATCTTCTATCTTTCTCTCACATACTAATTCTCATACATTTTTTCCCCACCATTGGAAAGGATGATCTTTTTCTCTGACTGAAGCAAAATAATTTCTCTATTTCTCTTTTATTTTTGTTGTGAATATAAATTCTTTATGAAAGGCTAAAGAGAAGCTACCCATACAGGTGAGTAGGTTGATGGCTTTTACTTAGCCAGAGATCCCATGGAAACATGAGATTGGAGTGCAAGAGCCAGCCAAGATGTCTAAACCAGCAGAGATGAATTACACTGTGAAAGTGGCGATTTCTCTTCATTAACTGGAAAAAGAATTCAGGCACTTAACTTTGAGGTGATTCAAGTTGGCAAAACAAGTGCTGCCCGGAGCAAAGAACTGATGAACATTGTTTCATAATGCTGTCAGGAGTTCAAGGCCACTGTTTAAGTGCAGGATAATGCAGGAACCAGGGTGAGGTGCACAGGCATATGATGGATCTCTTCATTTTATCATCAAATTTCTTCCTTCTGGGAAATACTGGACACTTGAGCTTTGGAATCTTCACATAATTGGTGCTGGAAAATATGAGACACTGAGAATGGCATATTTCATAGGACTGGTGATAAACAATATGAAGCAAAATTATTTCCTATTAGCTGAAAATGTCCTGATATCCTGTATGCAACAAAAATTGACTGAGTCGTATGATCTTTTTATCATTGCTTGAGAAATGCAACTGAATTGTTTTGAGACTCCTTTGTTTTCATTACAAAGAGATTTCTGTATTGTTACGAAAAACGCATGTCTTTGTAGGAGAAGGGTCTAAACCTCCTGATAGGGCTGTATATTGCCTCTTCTAATAATATTCATGTAGCTTGCCACAAACCCACATTTCACTTGACTTGAGAACTAAGAAGTCTCAGTAATCTTCAGTCATTTTTTTCTCTCTAAAGACGTAGAAATGCATATCCAGCTCAGCAAAGCAGTAATCAGTATAGCATTTGGTACCTGAAAAACAGTAAGGTAGGTAAACTAATTTCTCTTTTTCTCCTTCAGCAGCATAAAGACAGCAAACGTGGTATATGGTTTCCATTGAAATGCTAAATCATCACATATTTCATGACCTTCAACTCTGCATAAAGTATGCTCTATAAAACAAGTTTTTGCTGATACACACGTCTTGAAGTGTCATGAAATGAAAATCTACGCTGTATGCTCAGTTCTCTCCTCAAGGAAAATGACAAATTTGAATGCAGTAAGGGACAACACTGGGATGCAACATTTATCTATTTAAAGCAGACTCAGAACAGCAAAGCTACATGTATGCTTACCTCAGCAGAAAATACAGGGCCAGAAGCAAATAACTTTTGGGACTGATCAAAAACATCTAGAGAAATAAATGTTGCCATAATATACTTTCTCTGAAAAATGAGGATTCAGACACAGAGGGATTCACCCTTACCTGATGTTTCCAGTGTCTACAATCTACACTAGTTAGTAATCCCAAGTACCTGGTTAGACGGTGTATATTCAGATATGATTTGTCCATTCTACATTTCATATTTATGATGGGAGGTGCTAGTTTCTCCCTTGTTTAGACTGGAGATGTGTGTTCCTCCATGTGGCCTATAAAGGAAGTTGACCTGAGCAACCCATTCAAAGATGTCTCTGCATTACACACACACCCAACCCCTAACTGATGCTGAATTTATGTTACTCTGCACAATGTGATTTGTCGTTCTTACCTTCTCCCAGGCAGTATTCTTGAAACTGTGCAAAGCACAGAGAGAACAGGAATTTGAGAAGATATTTCATCTTGGGTCATGGGTGACAATTTGCCACATGGGTGACACAGTCTGTCAGTATGGAGTAGTTTACAGAGTCACAAATATCAGCTTTACCTATACTGCCCTCCAAGGACAGTGGAAGACCTGGAGGTCAGTGATGCCCGAGCAATGCCACATGTTCACACAAACTGAAGTTCAGAAAAACCATAATAAGTATCCTGCCCTCTTTGGTGTTACCACAGTGCTAAAATTAGTGCTGAGTTTCATGTTAATACATAAATATTTATAAACACTTCATCAGAATTTTTGTCCCATGTGAAATTTTCTTTAAGTGGCTTTTAGGTCACTTTTAAATACAGTGTCACATTTTGAGGGCTGTCTAATATCGCAAACACATTAGCAAACTGAGTACTGTCTCTTCCACTGGGACTAGGTGAGAATTAATCTATTAATGCACAATACACGAAGGCAAATTTAACTTCTAATTTGCCTTGTTCCTTAACATAGGAACAAGGTAGGAAAAAACCACTTTGGAAGTGCCTGCTAATTGATGCACTTTATGCTCACCAACAAAACCAAGAATGCATAGAGCAATGGACTGGTCGGTTTCTGGAATTAGTGCCAACACTTCAGAGTTTCCAAGTTCTAAGAGTTGTTTTGTAGACGTGAAGTTCATTACTTACTTCCATGCTAGGTACTTGCTACCACTGGTCCTGCTTACTGGCACTACTAGCAGTTCTACTACCTAGGTACTACTTGCTGCAGGTGACAACTGCAGAAAACCAGGGGAGGAAACAACTGTCTTAACCTGGATCAGAGAGATGGAAAATAAGAGGCATTCTGCAAGAGCAGAAATTGCTCTGAGAAGAATCTGGGAAAGGTCTGATCATCATATAATGTTGTTAAGTCTAGAGAATTACAGTGGAGGAGATTTTGTCTGGGAGTTCTGTTTTCTTTGGGCAGAAGCTCCGTTATCAGGTTACTACCCATAGAGCTTGTCTTTGTGGGGGCGACATCAAAGCTAAGCCTTAGACAAGAAAGTATGGCTTGCTGGGATGAAATTTCCAACATATGGAGAAGTGAGACAGTGGAAAGGGTTCCTCAGCATTCTCCTTTTACACACTCCAAGTAGCCCTTTTTGCTATTCACCTTTTTTTTTCGTGTTCTTGCTTGGCTTTTTGTTTGGAGGCGTCTTCTAATTTAATGAAGAGACTATGAACTGAAGCATCTGTCTGCATTTTGCTAGTGTCACTGTATCTTGAGTCCCAAGAGGGAAAAGAGTGCCAAAAGTTAATTTATGCAAGTTCATTAGCCCAAGGTTTTTTCCCCTCTTGTGTGCACAGGACTGACCTTTCCCAGAATCTGCCTTGAATTGTGTCTGGCCTGTTGTCACTACCTCCTTGATTCTCTAGTTTTTCATGCTGTGGATGTGTTTTTCACCGCACTTCTGGCACCAGCAGCAGACTCATGCCCTGCATTAAATTCACAAGCAGCATCTTAGCATTCAGAAAGGTAAAGCAGGAGCATCAGTTTGTCAGATAAAGTCAATAAATTCTTGTGATTCTGCAACAAAGGCCAGCCATGTAAACAGAATCCCAGTAGGCAATGCCTGCTGTAACACCCTTCATCCTGGCATCATGTCAGGCCAGGATAAAGTTCAGCCTCCAGAAGACTGCAGTCACAAATATGCTGCTTGCTGGAATACAAGAGTTTTCCTTTTCCAGGACACCATGGTAAAGGAGCATTAGTTTGTACATGTCCATCAATCACTGTGCAATCAGGATATAACCAAACCACACATTGGCTAATAACACCACAAACACAGGAAACAGTCTGATGAAAGTATTAAAGAAAAATATGTTTTTATCGTGGGTCACCATGAAACAGCTCCCAGGCAGAGTTCACCAATGCCTTATAACTCCAGCTGAAGATCTTCAGAGCCCAAGTTAGGGAGCTGGCACTAGCTCAAGGTTGCCTTGAAAGTTATCTTTTCAGTGTTGTTTTATCCCAGCCACAACCTTGAAGAAAAGTGGGTTAAAGTGTCAAAGGTGGCATTCTAGACCTGCTGCAAGTAAAGAACTTTTTGAACAGCTGCTGGAAGTTTCCACAATGAAATGGAGAGGGAAAAGAGAGGCAGAACAACTTCCTTAAGAAAAATAGAATATTTTGAAAAATGAGGACACTGTGTGATAGCAGTGTTTTTCTCTTCAAACTGCTCTCTCTCTCTCACATCAACTTCTTACATATGCTTATCAATTTATGTCTGAAATTATGCATCAAATATTCTACATCTTATTTCACTCCCCTTACATTTAACTATCTGTCCCTGTCCTAGTTGCTGAATACATGTATTAACAGTAACATATAATTTTGTAAATATCATTTTAATATAGACATTTAAGTATCTGATTATTCTTCAGCTATAAAACCCCCAAATAGCTTTTCCAGTTTTCCAACAAATTGATTTTTACTGTCCATAATTTTATATATGTCTGTACATCTATTTGCCATTTCAGATTCTGTATATGTATTAATAACAAAAACATTATAAAAAACAATTCAAAACCAAGAGCAATTCACAAGTAATAGGTGTTTCTTAGTGATTACATATCAACTGCATCAAAATTAATAATAAGGAAATTGTTAAAATACAGTAATAAAGGGACGTGTATATCAAAGTTAGAAGCTGACAGACTAGAAATTTTTGAATATCTAAAATTAAAATGCCAAAGCTGGATCTGCTAAATAATGAGAAACCGATTGACTCAATTACCTCAGAGGAAATGAGTCCAGCAGTATAGAAATAAGCAATCAGGTCGATGAGTATCAAATAGAATACTTTATAAATTTTTGTTTGGAGAGAACAGTCTTTCACATGAGGAATATATCATGTAGTAATGCATGGCCAATGAGATGAACTCTTACAGCTGTGATTCGTAAGATGAGTGAGCTAGAACCTCATTCAGAGTGACAACATTTGCCTGTTTAATTAAATAATTAATTAATTCTGCATCTAAATCCTATCAGGTATCTTAAAACAGGTCACAGATAAACTAATTCATAGAGATCAGATTGATTCACTCCATGACCAATTTATGACTGATAATTTCTGTAAATTATCTAATTTATTACAGCAAGTAAATAAATTAAACATCTCTTCTACAGCAATCCTGGCTGATACACAAAAAACCTTTAAAAGGCAATTTACTCATGACCTGAAATGAACTGAATTTCCAAGATGTCTTACTAATTCTTTATTATTATATTCTAATGTCATTGCAACTGGTTTTTCTATTCTTTGCCAATGCATCCAGTGAAGATGGAGGGAGAGCTTTTGGCCCTCCCTCCTTAGACATTTGTCTTGCAGCTCGATAGGAGCAGCACTGAGGGGAGCAGTTCCTCCCACTTTGACTTGTTTATTTCTTCTTTAGCTGATGGAGAAAATGAGGTGTTTATAAAAGCCTCAGAAGTCCTGGCTGCTTAGGCTGAGTTACCTCAGGTTTCCCCTGCCTTTTCTGTGATGAGTTGGAATGCTCATTATGTCACACAGACACATTCACAGGGATGGAGCTGTGCTATGCGCCAATCCTTGTCAAAACAAGCCAGAAAAACAATGCCCCTGAAAAATGTACTGTCATCCTGACATTTGCTCTCTAGAGGGGAAAAAAAGGAGGGGAAAGGCAATGGAAACAAAAGGTTAGTCTCACAAGCCTGCTGAAGGAGGCAGCACAGGTCGTGGGCAGCAGTCTGACAGTTACAGCATGCACATTATGGATGTGTGGGACCCACCTAAGGGATGTCCCTGCTCCAGAAGAGTTTCACAACAGCCAAGCTGTGGGCTGCTCCTTGGTGGTGTTGTAATCCCTCCCCTTGATGCCTCTCTGTTTTGTCTAATATTCTGAAATACTCCAACCAGAATGAGAATGAGTCAGTAAGAAGGAAACTTAAGCCCCAGTCCCCTTCCTAATCCAGCTCGTTCTTGGCTTATATTTACAAAGCCAAGATAAGCATCAGCAGAAGAGGCTGAGGCAATGTTGTCAGAGGACGTGTGTGTTCACCCCACACCCCTGGGAAAGACCAGAATGATCCTAAGCAGGAGAAGAAGGTGAGCCTTTGACTGCAATAGTCTGAGTGAGGCAGAGGTGTGGCCCCAGGAGAGGGAGGCCAGCCCTGCCTCCAGCAAGCTGGCAGCTGCTGTGAAGCAGAGAGTGAATAAAAACAATCCAGCAGCAAAGAGAAGCAGAGATAAGTGGCATGATGTAACACAGGCCCAGTCTACAAGCCAACCCACCATTTTTAAGAACTAACAGGCTTACAATCAGAATTTGAAAAATAAAGAGGATAAGACATAGAATTACTATCATCAGGCAAGACACAGTGGTCTGAGGAAGAAGAGGCAGCATGTTTCTCCTCTTCTGTCTATGTGGTATCTGTCCCCTTTTCCTCTTGCCATTATAAAAACTTCACCCTGAAGACAAATGTGAGAACAACCATTTCAAAAAAGATCAAAGTAAACTCCTCTGACTTTTCCTTACAGCATGCTGTCATTTTTATGTAACCCAATCTTTCAGCAAAACTGAGACAAATATCCTGAATTATTATCAGCCACCTTGAAACAGTAGGGGCTTTTCTTGTAAATATGTTATTCAGAGAAAAACACTTTGCCTAGGTCTAATCAGAAACTAATTAGAATCAGCATATGCTTTTCTGCACAGTTACCGTGTCATCTGGAACACGAGATGTACAAACCCAGATCTAATCAAACTGGGATGCTTAACACTGGGAGCATTATCATCTGAAGTGTCTTCTGCTGGCAACAGAAAAAGAAATAGCAGCATGATTCAACATACCTAGTATCTTGAACAAGCCTCTAGAAATTATTATTGTTCCTCCTTGACTACAGAAGGACTCAGAATGTGATTTATTTGCATGAGCACTGGTAGCCAACACTATTTTGGATGGCACAGAGTATCCACCCAGCCTGCACCTGCCCCTTTGGAAGAGCACAGTCTCTCCTAAGTCTCATGGTATATCTGCCTGGCCCAGGCAGGTGTCTCAGATACCCTGGAGAAGCCTGAATGGCAACCATGAGCTGCACCTTAGCCACTTCTGCGTGCTTTGGGTAGTCATGAAGTCATCAGTGGTGAGCTTGGGCCACTGGGACACTGCTATTGGCTCAAGTGAAGTGTATCCAAAGCTGAAGGAGTATGGCTTGGCTAAGAGAGTCAAGGAGCAAGGGAGCTGCTCAGGGCGAGCCATGAGCATGGAGCTGTTTGTTCTTGAGTGAGGCGCTCCTGTGCGGTGAGAGGACGGCTGTGACACCGGCGTTACAAAGCTTATGTGTCAAACTCTGCCTGAACCCACTCCCAAATTGTACCAAGTCATGAAGCCATCAGACACATATAAATGCAAATCCCATTTTCCTGCAACATTTTTTTATTCTACAGATATTGACATTATCACAGTTATAGAAATAGCACTTAAAGAGAAATAACCAAAGAAAAAGTCAGAATGTGCAAAACTCTAATCTTTGGCCACCACTAAATTCTTCTCTGTCAAATTTTCTTGCCTGATGATGAACATGCCATTTGTCCTTTTGGTGTTCCCTTTTGGATAAAGCTAATATTTTCCTGCATCTAAAAAAAAAAAAAAACCTTCAGTTTTACCATTAATCATAGAAGTAAGACGTTCATATGAAGCAATTCATTTTGCAGAAACACACTAGACTTTTAAAAGGAGATATGAGAGGTTTTCCATCTTATGAGGATCGATGTTGTTGTGCAAGCAAGAGAAATTTCAGTCCATTTTTCAAACCATCTGAAGTTCCATGTATTGAACAAAAATCATTCAGCATATATAGTTTCAATTCAACTGAAATTTATGATTCTATATGACTACAGTGATATTTGTAATACTGGCCACCAAAGACTGTCACTGATATTTTGCCAAGCAAAATGCAATAATCTTCCAGGCTAATTGCAGATTTTATTTAAACAAATGTACAAGATATTTCACTCTGCACAATTGAAAACTGTTCACCAGATTTACAGTCAGTAGGTAGTGATGTATAGTAGTATACACTAGGGAATTTCAGAGCATACAAAAGCACAGTCCTATCCTGCTACAGCACTATCCAACTCAAGGATCCTAAGGCAGGTTCCTGAGCTGGAAATCTGTGCTGTCTGCACAGAGAAGCAACATCTGAACTCTCTGTGTTGATTTTTATTTGGGCACCTATAGCAGATACCTCAAGTCAGTTCCTGAAATAACCCCTGCTTTGTGTAATTCTGAGACCAATAGAGAGGTGGATAGAATGTTAATACTGAAATAATTGTAGACCAACAAAGGCTGACACAGAAGTAGGAAGATGGACTGCAAAGACTTTCATTCATTTGTTTGAAGTAAATATATCAGTGCGTTGGTCCTCAATGTTCAGGAACACCAAAACACCACTCAGATATTATATTTAAAACAACTTCATTATTCACAAATGCTCTAGCATGTTCAACTTGCTAGGACCACTGTGTGTCTGATGAAGGTGACTATGCTTTGACCACAAGGTGCTCGGACAATTGTTTGTCCATCACACCTAAAAGTGGAAGGAAGATTGTTCGCAGGTGACGTTGACCAGGCACAAACTGCAGAAGTACCCAAAGAACAACAGCTTTGTAGAGGTCTGGCCTTTTCAACCTTCAGCCTGGGATAAGAGAAACAGCTACATACAGATTTGTTCTTAAACAACAGAGATGCTGCTGGTGGAACTAAGAAAGAGTGTCACCTTTGATGAGAATGAAGGACAGAGAGACTGTTGAGAAGTCGCAGGAGCACCGCTGTTGGAAGCCAAAGAAGAGGACATGATGAAAACCCTTGAAGATGTCAGACTGTAAACTGTGAAAAAAAGAAAGGTTTTGCAGATATTCTTTGCATGGGCACCCACAAATCATCCAAACACATTGAACACAAGCCCAGCTCCATGCTCCAGGACCTTGGCTGGCCTCCAAGAAGCACCATGGGCAATTGGATGAGGTGAACTGCAGAAGCTGAGAGAAAGTATAAAAGAATGTGTATCTGCTTGCAATGAAGTTTCAGCCAACAAGAACACTGATGCTCTTCCCCTTGCAACAGCCACATGTAAGTAAAACAAATCAAGTATTAAATATTAATCTGATGAAATGCATATACTTAAAAACTGTACATTAACTTTTAGTCGTAGTATTTGTGCCCCATGACAAGACAACCTGAGTAGATTTAGCTTTGCCTTTGTAAATTATTATATAATTTCTCTAAAACTTGTTCCTCAGACAAACAAAAACTTAAGGGAGGACAAAACAAGGTCAATCCAAAGCTAACAAGAGCCCAACAAAAAATCCTTTGAACAGACCTTGAAGCTGAGTGATACACCAGAGCTATTTACTAGTGAGATAGGCAGTGCATGTGCTTGATGACAATAATAATGCCGTTATCAACATGGAAACATTGGGTTTAAACTTAATCTCTTCCCTGATAAACTCTCCTTTCACCAGCCCAAGGATTTATAGCTAAAAGCATTTCAGACACAAACTCAGGACCAAACTGTTTGTATCTGTTTGTCCCATTTCTGTAAGGATTTGAAGACAGTGCATGTGAAATGCAAATGCTTATACTCCAGACGCCAGAAGCCGAGGAGCAGAGCTGAAGGATCTGAGAAAGTCCCTGGGGAGCCATACAGTGAGTAAAATGCCAGTGCAGCCAGCTGTGCTGAGAGCTGGCCCAGGGCTCAGCAGCACTCCATGCTCAGAGCAGCAGCTGAGGCAGCAGAAGTGGGGGTGGCAGTATCCACCCGGCTGCAGCAAACCAAGGGAAACAAAAGTAATGAGCAGATACTTAGTGTTCACACAAGGTCTACAGGCTTGTAAGGAAAATAAAAGCCTTGTGCTAAAAAGTTTAAAAGTTCAAAGAGGGTCTTTCAACTTTTTTTCAGCAGTACATGAAAAGCCTTTTTGCTCTTCCCTAAGATGCATATTTATTTTGAAATTACATAAAAATCTATTTCTGCTTCCAATTTTTACAGGGTTGCAAATTTTTTTTGAATTATCACTAATTATTGTAATCAGTCATAGAAATGTCATTTCATTTTTGCTGATAAAAAGACATGTTCAAAACAGCTGAAATCAGAAATTTGTTTCTTGTACATACACATTTCAGTAGCTTATCCATCATTTTAAAGTTTTCCCCAACTTACTGAAGTGAGAGAATTCCATGACCAAATATGGTGATTAGCATGGGGTGAAAAAAATCTAAAACAAAGGTGAGCCACAGCTACAGCAGGAGGAATGGAGTGACAAAGATAACACTGCTTCCCACAAATGGAGAGTCAGTCATTGAGGAATCAGTCAACATCATGCAACTGCATCATAAATGCCTGAATACATGCTTTCTACTGAAGTGCAAAGGTACACAGAGCTTTCTCCAATGTCCAGGAAAAGAAATGGCAGTGCCCTTCTTCTACTTTTGTCTAGCCTGTGGTGGGGAGAAAAATTAGTATATAACACTTTGAGAACAAAATTCCTTTCCTGACAGTAAGAACATAATGTACAAATTATCATGTGGGTTTTGTTGCTGGTTTGCCAGTAGTAACATTCAAGTCGTGACATGCAGCTTTATAATACAGTAAAGTTTATTTTGTATAGATTTTTTTATTAAAAATTGCCTCCCAGGTTGCTTTGCTAAATATTGGACCAGTCTCATTTAATCAATAAATGCAGCTGCAGGAGAGGAGAGCTGTCAGATCTGTAAGCAAGGAAAACAGTTTTCAGGTGGTTTGAGCACCAGGAATTGCCTCCCCCTTCAAATGTCCACTAACGAGGGATTAGGATGTGTTCTTGGAATAAAAAGAGTTTGTTAAAGAACATTTTGTTCTCTGTGGCATTTAACATGGTCTGCTTCAAACCAGAAGCTGTCACCATCCACATACTTGATGCAAGACAGCCCTAGAGTAGCCAGGAGGAATTTTGACCATTCAGATGAGGAAGGGAAACTATAGACTTCTCATGACAGCTGTGCAGAGCCCATCAGTAACAGTGCAAGGGCAAAAAAGGGGCAAAAAAGCTGTGCCCTCATTTTATGTCACTACCTACCTGTTTGAGCACTTGCCTAATACGCAGGATATTTTCCTCCAGGCCCAAGGGTCCAGAGTTTTATCTTCCCAGTTCTTCTAGTTAGACATTTTCCCACATTAATGCTTTTGGAGAGAAATTCCCCCCAAAGCAGAGATAGCAGGAGTAATGTCACATCTCTTCAAAAAGCCCCTCAAATTATACAGTATAAATCCATGCAAATATAAACAAAATCTAATGGCTCTAATCTGGTCAACAGATGTAACAAGCCTCACATAAACAAAAGAGATTTTCACTGTTACTCTCAAATTTTTCATGATACAATACCTATAGATATATGTGTAAAATTTTCATATGCCTTTTCAAATTAAGGCAGAATTCCTGCCACATCCAGGAATCCTTCTCCATCTGCCTGGGCTTCCTTTTGCCATGTTTTGCCATGATCCTAGCCATGCACAGGTTTACAGCATGTTTCAGAAGAGACTTGGCCTCAAGAATTACCTTTTAAAAGGTACCCTTTGCAGGCAAAATAGGCAGCAAGGGAGAAAAAAAAAATTGCTTTATGTCATGTCTTTCACAGAATATTATATTTTCAAACAGACTAGAAAAGTATCAGCAACATCTTCATTCAAGCCCATTCATTTTTAGATTATAACCCTCTGCAGTTCTAGGTTCTTTTTTAATTTTCCAGGGGTCAGTGCACAGACACAATTTACTAGAGCATAGTTCAGCTCTATTTCAAGTACAGAGTCTAACAGGAGCCCATAATAAGCACTGCTCATTCCAGTTTCCCTTACAGTGCTACCCGTGGTACTTCCTATAGCAGTGCATTAAAACCAAACTAGGCCAGCCCTATGTGATCAACAGAGCACTGTTTCTACATTGCACATCATCAAGGGATTCTTTGCAACAAAGCTTAACATTTGAAACTGTTTATGAGGGTTCCTCATCTCCCTCTTTTAATTAATATACCCTGATGCACACATTAGACTACTAAGGAGAGTTAAAGTAAGCATTTGCACAGTCACAAAAGCAAGGCCTTGGAGTGTGAAGTCCTTGGACACACTGCTGGTGTCCCTGCTAAGGTTAGCCTGCACTTTCTGATGCCAGCCACAGCAGGATAAGGACTTAGAGTAGGAGTAAATGGCAAACACTGGAGGATGGGTTAATAGCTCTGTGGCACTTTGAAGTCTACATCCAGGAGTTAAAATGAAGTGCAGTTAAATGCCAAGTATCATAGAAGTCACCAAACATAATTCTTCTCTTCAAAAGTGAGTTTAGAAGTTGAAGTGGGAAATTAACTTCAGACTGGAAGTCTGTATTTAGACCTAGCAAGAAATCATTGAAAAGAAAGAATGGCAACCCTGAGACGCAAATGAAATGAGCTGCCAAGCAGATTTTTCACAGTCATGATAATTATTTTTGAAATCTCACAGCTTGATTTTCTCCAAGTAGAAAGCAATTCTCCTCACTATTCTCTTTCATGACAACTTGGGCATCAGCTCCCACGAAACTGATTTTCACTTGTAGAGGTATTGTTAATTGTTATAATGAAATATGCAAGTATCTAAGGCTCAAAAAAAAAATCCAGATATGGTGCCTCATTGTCTATTTAATTAGAACACAATAAGTGTAGAATTTATCCTTTTCAATGTTTTGCAGACAATTTTCACACGTGGTAAGTCTGTTAGAAATTTCATGCATAGCTAGATTTAAAGCTTCCCTGATGTTTGTCAGATACAGCTGAAGTAGTGATTTTGTGTTGTAGCTATAATTAGGTGGCATATTGCCATGGTTTTCCCTTTTTCTCTCTTCTTTTTTGCAACTCAGATGTCAAAGCAAATTATTGATCAGCTGTGAGATGTAAGGTCAGTTATAGGGAAAAAAAGTTAAACCTAAATTTTCATTAGTTTTTCATTTAAATTTGCAGGTTCCTGAAGCACATTGTCATGCAGAAAAACTGCATCCCTTACTCAGTTCCTGTTCTCTCATCCTAAGGCAGCCTGTCATTGAAATGTTCTCACCTGGGAAGTAATTGCTTTTTCAATCAGGATCATGATGATTGTGTGTCCCCCTCACAAGAACTATCAAACATTTGGGCTTTTTGATTCTTCTGACAACAGAAAAGGCAAGAACTGAAAGGAGAAATAGTCTGCACAGTGTTTGAGAGACAACAGTGCTGCCTGGGTGCAAGCAAGGGACACCCCATGAGGAGAGCAGACCGTGAGATCAATCCCCCCCACCCCAAAGAGCTGTCCACAAAGCTTTGGGCAGCAATTGGCACCTTGTGCTGGCAGCTGCTGTCCCAGCTGCTTCTCAGAGACCATGCAGAGACATGGTTAGAGAGGCTGACTCTCTTTTTCTCCACTTCTGCATAGCTTTTCTAAATCAAGGGCAGGAGGCAGTGGTAGGGGATTTCAGAAATGTCCCTCTGCTGTTTCCAGCTGTGTCCTCTCTCCCAGTGCCCAGAGAGATGGGCTGGGCTTCTCTGAACTTGCTCTATCACTTCCCTTCACCACCAGCAGCAAGGAACACAACCCATCTCATCCTCAGGTAGACATTTAAAGCAGAAGAGGT
>VYZP01082654.1:0-12892 GCA_013400635.1 Hypocryptadius cinnamomeus | reverse complement strand
CTAGAACAAAACAAAACCCAGCAGAAAAAGAAACAAGAGGTTTGTCAAAAACAAAACGTACCCAGCTGTTCATTTTTAGTACTTCATGTATGTAGCACCATAGTTCCAGCCACTTCTGTACTGTGGAGCCATAACAGTTATCTCTGCCTGCAGAATGTTCCTTAAAACAAGAAGGAAAACCTTAATGTAGGTCATACCTCTACAAAAAATAAGGGTTTTTGAGCATGGAAGATTCCAGACAGAAATACTAAATCAGTTCCTCTTTACCTTAAGCTGCATGTGTGTAAAGTACTCACCACATCCTGTGCAACGTGGACAGCCTGGTTCTTCATTCAGTGCTGTGAGACCACCCCATGTCTGACATGCAGTTTTGGTAATCTGGCATGATTTATGTAGTAGCTTCAACTTGGAAACATTGGATCTGCTCATTAACAACCAAATGGATGCAAAATTTGAGGCAGGCATTGATGTCCTCTTGTGCAAAACAGCAGGTCCCAAATAACTTTCAGTTTGTGTAAAACAACAACCAGGGCAGTTATTTTGATGTTTTAAGAATAATACTTAGCATAGGGCTTCTGTGAAGTCCAGGAATAAGCGCATTCTTTGGAGGCACATTTGAAAGGGTGCCTTGGAGTTCTGTGAGGGGAGGTGAGCTCCTGAGTCTCTTGAAGCAACTGCTGTGGAGATTCTCCATTTCAGTTTAGCACACTGTTAAATCTCCTCAGATACATTAGGACTCTGTTTAAGTAACATTAAAAGTTGACTTTAGACCCATAAAATCCAGGAAACTCAGTGTTAAGGCTGAAAATCCTGGCTGTAACTCTGCTTTTGGCCCAAGGCCTTATACCAAAATAATAACAATAATGCAAAAAAAAATTCCATTAAGGCTGCAGTGGCATACTAGATTTCAGATTCCACTATGGCCTTTTTTCTTTACTGCACCCTTCTCTTCAGTCACTCTTTTTACTCTGTTTTGTTACAGCAAACTTTCCTGAAACACTGCTCCAAACACCTGTGTTAACCAATACCTTTCTGTAGGTGGAAGTAGTGATATCAAAGTAATCACTGTGAAATGGCAAATATCTTTTCAGCAATGCCCACTTAAAGACCTTTAAGATTTTTATCTTGGGATGTGTGTTGACAAACTGGTGTACCATGGTATCTGAAGTGACAAACTGGTGTGCCGTTGTATCTGTAAAATGCTTTTTTCATGTTATCTAGTTTTGCTCCTTCTACTTTAACCATAATTCAGAAAGGAAAGAGATCATTTAAAAGTTCCAGAAAGAAGCAAAGAAAAAAAAACCACCAGTTTTCAGGGAGATAGCTGTGTTGTGGGTTGCTGGTAAATAGCTGAGTTGTGGGTTGCTGGTAAATAGGAGGCTTGTTTGATTTCAGTAGTGGGAGAGGAAAGTCAACACTGGGTGGAGAGCAGAAGTCCAGAATGTAGGCTGTGCAGGATTCAGAATAACCTTGAGTCCTGTTTACACCCAGGGCAGAATCCCTATTGACTTCATGTGGGTAAAATTTCAGCTTTAGGTTGAGAAGTTCCCAAACAAGATAGTGTGGATTTTATGTACAGGCAGTCTTGTGGTCCCTCTCAGCTTGTTTCAGCTTCTCTTACTGAAAAGGTTTTATCCAAAGAAATACAGGGAAAAAACTTAACAGATGATTTTATTCTCAGGTCTTCCAAGATGGTTTGTTTAACCTGACACCTTCTAAATAGGCATTGCAAGCACAAGCTAGAATGGTGTAAAGGGGGACAGTGTGTCGAACCTGACCTCAACATTGGAGTCTCTTAGCTAGTAGTAACTAGCTAAGTATTTGTTGCTGTTTTCATGAGGAAATTGATTTGGCATATTTAACATTGTTTCTTTATTTTATAGGTAATGGACTATTCCCATAGCTCTGCTAAAAAATAGAGTGTGTATATACATATATATATATATGTATATATGTCAGATTTACAACTCTGCTGTTTCACTAGGGATACACTTAATGTGACATAAGTCTCTGGATATGACAATTAAATTCACATGACCCACGGACTACCTCACAACCCAAAATTGCCCTTCGCATATTATGAGAGAATAGTGATTACCCTCTAATCACTTATTAAATCTGTTTTTCCAATGAAACTTTGTCTTTCCATGCCCTAAAAATGTAGAAGGGAAAAAAAATCTGGTGTTTGTAACAAAACCCAGTAATGTCACAGTGCCCATTATCTGTACTTCTGCTAGGTATTCTCAAAAGAACGTGTCATGTTTCTTCTCCATCACAAACTTATTGAAACAGGAGAACCTTTCATTGAGAAGAATCTTATATGCATACAAGTGCTTAAGTAACTTCACAAATGGATCATTTGGTGTGGAGAATAACACTGCATTGGAATAGCATTGAATTAGCCTGTTTGCTATGTGTATGGATATCTCATCCCAGATAAACAGGAATCTCTGTTCCAGTGTTGATGAAAGTGATCTTTTTGTTTTTTTAAACCCTTGATCATTGTTGGATGAGCAAAAGTAATAGGGAGAATCTAAGCTGATTTTGCCATCACCTTGTGGTTTTGGAGAGTTCAAGTTCTTGAGAAATTCAAAGTCCTGCTTGGTCACTGTATTGTTACAAATTTTTAATATTATTGCTATAAGCTGGAAGTGCAAGAGCATGGTCTTTTCTGCATTATGCTTTTAATGCCCAGAGCCTCTAAAATGAGAGATTGAGGCTTGGCTGAGTCAACTCAACATTTCATTTTGCTGAAGCAGATAAATACACTTTCATTAAATTTGCTATGGGAAAATCTTTCAAAGCTAGGTCCCATGGCACTTTCGGTGGTAGCAGATTTCTGCACAAGAGTTTTTGGCCAAGGTCACTGTGTACTAGCTGTCCCCTTGACTGCCATTCTTCATCTCAGAGGTGACTGAATTTCAGTGATGGGTGAAGTAATTTTTCTGCTTTAACTTAGGATATCTTTGGACACAAAGTCTAAAATAAATGTGAGATATAATTAAACACACACTGCAGAATTCTGTATATGGGGGAAGGGATAGATAACCTGTCTGTATCAATCTAAATATAAAGGAAGTATGTTAAAGCATGCTTTTTTTACCCCTTTGTGTTTTTTCGAACAAACCCCACTATTTTTCTAAGGGACAAGTAAACTATCCCTGCCTTAGCAGATCTTAAAATTAGCAGGGAGATCTCCTGATCTGGCATGCAAATAAAACTGTTTTGTTGTCCTTCCAATTTCAGGGCCAACTATGATAGACTCCAGTTTGCCCAAACATGTAATTCATGACTAAATGGAGGTCATCACCTGTGTTCAAAAGTCCAGACTGACACCTTCTAATGAGGTCAGGGAGGTAGAGCACTAAATCCCTCACCAGCCTCTTAAGTTTGTTTTCATCTACCTGGCACTTAGGTCAGCACTGCAGCCTTTACAAACGGTAGTGGGAAAGAAGATTCAGTGTCAAAAGTAAAGATGAAAATGGAAGTTACCATTGGGTGAAACTACTGTGTTCTGCAGGCTTGTTTGTGACTGAACCAAGGGTGTGAAATCTGAATATGGTTTTTGACCCTTCTCATAACTGCAGGGGAGAAACGGTCTAGTAAATAACCATAAAACCCAGGAGAGCTCCTTTTCCTATTACAAACTACCTGTATTACACTGGATAAATTCTCTATGGAAGCATGCACCAACTCCCTGCTTGGAAAAAAGGAACGGAATAGCATTACCCTTGTCTGTAGAGCTGAGGAAAACCACATTAAATACACTGCACCTTTAGACTCTGATGAGGAGGGACAAATGAAAGCCTATATTTAGAATCTTAATGCTAATGTGACTAAGATTAACCTCGACTGAGGTTTTAAATTGGGATCAGCTACAGCTGCAACACCTGGATCACAGTTTCACTGGAGTTCAGGGCTTAGGGGAATGAGAGTGCTTTGGCTTGGGCCCCTTACTCTAGCATGGAGGGTTTTTCACTAAGCTGACCCAGAGTCTTTCAGGCTGGACCCTCTATCACTCTGATTTCATGCTGT
The DNA here is from genome assembly GCA_013400635.1 of Hypocryptadius cinnamomeus. Taxonomy (NCBI): domain Eukaryota; kingdom Metazoa; phylum Chordata; class Aves; order Passeriformes; family Zosteropidae; genus Hypocryptadius; species Hypocryptadius cinnamomeus. The sequence continues at coordinate 8,857 of VYZP01082654.1, read as the reverse complement.
GGCAGATGTTATGATGAGCTGGACAAGACAAGCAAATCTCAAAAGAAGAAAGTTCCCGAAACAAGATGTGCTTATGCCTACATACTTACATTCATGGTAAATCAGGAACTCACAGCAGTTCTCAGCACCATCTCAAAGCAGTGCTAAGACCATATATTTTACATTTATACCATTATTAACGGCAAATATGAATGAGGAAAAAGATAGGGGCACTAAGAATACTACCCTTCTATCAACTCCCTTAGGAAACTTAGTGAGCCTGAACAAAACTTGAAACATTATTTTGAAAACTTTTGAATTTAACCTCAAACTCACCCTTTCTATATCCTATTGTTGGTTCATGGTAACAATTCAGATGCAACCAGTGATCCCTTGGGTGGGGCCTGTTCAGCACGAAGTCCATTTTCACACATCAGTCTGCAGGGCAGGTTTAGACTGCAAGTCCCCTAATCATTCTTGTCACACAACTTCCCAGCACGTCTGTTAAGTATTTTTACCTGTGTCTACCCACACTCAGCAAATGTTTGTGGGGACCCATTCAACACGGGAATGAACCATGCCCATGCTGAGCTTTTACTGCTGGGGGGAGTGTCCTACTTCTCCCTTCCCAGGAAAAAGGAAAGATACTTACTTAAGAAGTGTAGGCTTTTTTGTGCCTGAAATTTGTCCTACCTTACTAACTTTCCATCTTTAATGTCCACTAATATAATCCTGTTAGTACCCCATCCTGTTTCCCACTTCCATGCTGCAGCACAGACACTACTGTGCTGCCAACTCTACTTCTTGAGATAGTAAATGGAGGTAGGCAAGGAGCATGAGATGACATTTTCCACAACAGAGCTCTGCCTGCCTATCCTTGCCCTCTGACAAACTGATTGGGCATTGCCAACCTGCTCAACAGACTGGGTTTGAGCTGGAGCATGAAGACACAGCCCAGCCTGAACCCCCAGAACAAAGCCTTGGTTTTGGCAGCCTGGAGGATGAGGCTGGCACCACATGAATGAGTGGAAGAGAGGCACTCATGTGAAGCCATGCATGCTGTCATCAGGCTGGGGTTATCCAGGGGAAAGATGCAGTAAGGGCCCATGCCTCAAACAGCTTGCAATCAGACCCACTCTTTCAATGTCCGTAAAATCCTCCCCAGTCTTTTAAAAGTGTTCAGATGGATCTCTTCTCCAGGACATGGGAATTCCTCAGTGCAAGGCCCCTCTAATATCAGGAAATACTCTATTTATCCTGCTCAGTGGTGGGGAAGCCAAGACAGGAAGACACCAGGGCCCGGAGTCATGCTGGAGGGCTGTGAGAGAGCAGCAGTCCTACTGCTCACCCAGCCATCCCCACCCAGCTCCAGCTGCACCCCAGCAGCTCCCAGAGGCTGATCTCTGCCTGCCTCCTGTCCCACTCTGTGTGGCCAGTGTGCCTTGTCCATGGCCACTGTGTCTGAGCCCATGGCAGCAGCTGGCAGCAGCCATTGGTTATGGGATCTGGATCTTGTGCTCTACCCAAACACGGCACAGATTCATTTGCAAGAATCAAGCTGGACTATTTCAGCATTGGCACCAGTTATGGGTAGGCTTTCAGAAAAGAGATTTTTCCCACCTGCATGTTATAAAACCATACTAAATGGAGACTGTAATCTCTCGACATTAAACAAATGAGGAAGCTGCATTCTGAAACTCATAAGTCACCACCAACCTCTACCAAATAATAACAATTGCATTGCTGATGGCCCTGTCTCTCACTGTTAGCATGCTGAATGACAGGGAGTAGTGTGTGCTAGTGAGAGTATCTCATTTGTTCCAAGTACTGCAAGCATTCCTGCAAATCCACAGAGGCTCCTCATAATCTTTTGCAGGTGGTCAGATTTTAAATATTAGAAAAAAGTGAACTAACGGATTAAAACAGGAAGATAAGCATTTCCTTTGTTTGTTTTCTATTCATTTGCTAAAGCGATGAATCCTATTTGTGTCACCTATTAGCTGGTTTTGTAATATCCTGATGGACTGATGAATTTTTTTTTCTAATTCTCATTTGCAGCTCCAAAAAATCCTAGCTCTCACAGAGAATAGACTGGAAAAGCAAGATAACTACTTCCCCAACAAAGCCTGATATCTTCTAGAAACAATGACAGTAAGATTTAATCTGAATAAGCAGCAAGATTTTAAAATTTGGGATAGAGGTTATACAGATAAATACTATTTTTCCCAGCAGGTATGCACAAAGGGATGGGCTGCCTACTGGTAATTACTAGAAAATTGCAATCCAATTGATATAGCTTATGGACTTCTACCTGATTCACATACAAAGGAATCACACAGGCATTACATGTCCAGGGGGCCATGCTGAAATCTTGTTTAAAGTGCTGTGACTTGGGTACAAAGAAATCTCTTAATCTCTACCTTACCTCTTCATCAAACTGCTTAAAAAATTAAGCTGTTTGTCTGCCTAGGACAGATGATCCAATACAAGGCCAACATGGATGGAAAATATACATGGCAGTGGTCAATTTTTCCCTTTGAAAATGCTTAAAATACAATCCTTAAAAAATATCCACCTCACCTTCATGGAATAGACCCACTAGAAAGAATTATCAGGATTTCTGGTTAGTTTGCATTTATTTTCATTCAGCTGTTAGCCGTGATGTCAAATATCCTCTCCGTTTATCTGTGAGCATGGTTTTCTCCATGACCAATGGGAATGAGAGATGGGGTGTGGATTTTGCATGTGATAGTCACAGGTATGTGTCTTTTTCATTACCCCCTTGCTGTACTCTTTAACTTGATCAGACACACCTGATACACTCATCTCTCTAGTCTTTCATCTGACATATGATACACCCAAAAAAGCTCATTAGCTAAAGTGTATTCCAGAAGTTGGTAAGGAATAAACTTTCTGTGACAGCCAAGCTACAAAGGGCAAACTGAAAGAAGATGGTGCATTAATAATAATAATAATAATTATAATAATAACAACAGCAACAACAATAACCATCACCAGGATTAGTTCTCTATCGATACAGAAAATGGAAAATGTCTTCCCCTTTAACTAATGATTTTGTAGAAACCCTTGCCATATTTTTCTTGCAATTTAACTATGAAAGGAAGGATAGAGATGTTCATTGATTTCTGTACTTATTTTTCCAGAGGTTTGAGTGACATTCCAGAGCCCTGAGAATGGTTAGCTTCTCTGAGATTTACCTGGGTGTTTGCATGCTGAGGCCAATGCAGTATATTGAATTGTTGGTTTTAAGCAGAGGCTGGCAATGCACGTGTGAGAAGCCCTTTTCTGAAACCCTCTGGGCACTTGGGGCCTGTTAAGATCTTTCTTGTTTCTTTCTATTCTCATGTATCATCATTTGGGGTTATACAGGATGCTCTGGGAAGGCAAACCTCAGGCTGAAGGTCAGGCCCTCCCTGGTGAAGCAAAATTGTTGCTGCTGCTGAGGTGTTTGCAGGAAATCAATATGGCTGCTAAAGTGCCCTTGCTTAGGAAGGCTGCCTAAGTAGCCTTTCCCTCATCTCTAATGGCAAGTAACCTTCAGTTTATTAATCTACAGAGCCATCAATATGTCTCTCTGTGTCCCTGTGATTGATGTATGTACCTGATAGTGTGTGCTATTAAAATCCGTGTTTTCCAGCTTTCCTGGTCACCTGGAATGAGTAAAGCCAATTTAGAAATCCTTACTGGAGCTGGAAAAGGAAAGCAGGGGAGTATGCTTCTTTTTATCTACCATTACTAATTTGCCTTTGTGACTGGATTATTCAGATTAGGCCTTCCCCTCTTCCTACCTCTCCACCTAAATGCCAGTTCTATTGTGGTTTTGTTGGCAAATATGGATAATAAAGCTTCACCTTAAAAGCTGGACCTTTGAGGAAGTGGTTTATTTCCTGGTTGTCCTCTAGGCAAGCCATTTAGTCGTTCTGTGTCTTTCTTCTCACTATCAAATGGAGACACTACTTTACTCCTGGCTTTAGTCTACTCTGCCTGCCAGGGGGCCATTTGGAGTACGACATACTTTTCACGGTCTCTGGCAAAACAGGAGTTGCTTTTCAGGTAGAGCTGTGAAGGAAAACTAGTCTTAAAAAGTCTCAAATGGAAAGAATGAAAAGCAATCACTCCAGCTTTGTTCCCTGGTCTTTGATGGGCACAAGCTGCGTTTGCAAAGCAGGAATTGACACCCCCCTGTTTGGAAAAACAGCTACCCACATTATGATCTGAAACACAGGTTGGAAAAGTCATCAAGTACACTAGTGCCTCTGGAACAGGCATATGCGTATGGGGGCACAAAGTGCGGGAGGGAAGAGTGAGAAATATTATTTAGGATGTTGAACATATTAAACGTGTACCCTTTAATATGTGATGTAGCATTTCAACAGATGTGGAGAAAATTTTGAGGTCAGGAAGGAAAAGCCACCTCCTGCTCTGACTAGTGTTTTAGAATTGGTTAGGCAGCACACATTGTCTAGAGGGATAAGGTGAAGGATAGTGCAGCTCAGCCAATCCTCTGGCTTTCTAACACAGTCCCTCACCTACAAGAAGACTTCCACATTCAGTGGAATAAAGGAGATAATGCTGTTTCAGCCATTTTGTTTTGTCTCTAATCTGGTCTCTTATGAGTGCTATTGAGGGCAGTTTAAAAAAATGGGCTTTTAAAATGCTTCTTTTCATATCTCATAATTAAACTTCAGCAAATGAGTTGAGCAATAACAGGGGAGTTCTGGTCTGTTTTATAAGGCAATACTCTAGTTCCTAAGTGGGTGAACTAGGAGACCTTTCTCTCTTGCATGGGAATTGAGTAATTGCTGGGAAAACCAGACTTGTACTCCTCTTGTTAGTGTACTATAAACTCTTTAAAATAAAATAGCTGAACCCTCTCTAAATAATGAATTTAATGGAAATGCTGGTTCCTAAAATTGTGACCTTCAGGCAACCGAAATCTGTGTCCAGATCCAGCTTCCACAGCTGGTCAGCCTGGCTGTGGCTGCCCAAACCTCTGGATCCAAATGCTCAGGAGGTTAGAAAGGTTAGAGATTTTTTGCTACTCAGACTTACTTCTAATTAGAAATGAAATACCATAAATAGTTTTTAGGGAAGGAAATGGAAGCCTAAAAGCAAAATGAAATTAAAGGTCAATCTTCAACTTAGCAGGCTGATGCGGAACGTGGATTTAATAACAAGAAAATCCATTCTGAGAAGGAAAGAAAAAAAGTCAAAATTACTAGACAGGTAAAAGACAGAATGGTTTAATATGTAACCTCATCCTCTGAAATATAAGGCAGGTGGAAAGCGTGAGCAAGTTCAATAACAAAAAATATAAATAGACCTAATAGTTGAGAGGCACTGGAAGAGAAACTGGCTACACTTGGAGGCATCTAGAGTGAGGTAAAACAGCAATGGAAAATTAAATATAATATAGAATCAAATTTTGACAATATAGTGGTTTTTAAAAGAACAAAGAAACAAACCTGCTCTCCAGAATTTAATTTGAATCCTTCTTGCTTCCTTATAGCATTTAAGCAAACCCAGTACAATTTCCCATGCACAGTTCAAACTCATCAGAAGAAGACTTATTAAGTATTTAAAATATTTCTAGATTCTTTCGACGTCCTGATAATATTGTTTTCCGTACCCATACAGTTTTTAGTCCAGAGGGCTTTTAGGTACAAAACCCCTAAGCCGGCTTTAAGTAAGTGTGAAGCCAAAAGAACATAATTATTTACCTTTATTTTCCTTTAAGGACAATTCAATCTCCCTTTCCCAGCTGGTGAAGCAGCATTAATAAATTCTGAATTCTCTGCATTTGAGACAAGCTGTCATTGCTGCCCTGTATTTTGGGGGATAGGAATTTCCCAGCTCTCATGCTAAGCCACATGCTGCAGCCTCATGAACATTTTTTGCTGCGGCCTGTTAAACTTCTCTCCCTGTTCCTAGGCAGGGCAGAGAGCCAGCGAGAAGTGATGAGTGCTTTTCATGGTAAGGAACAATACATGAAGACTTTCCAAATTAATTTAACATTCACAAGGAATGCTGTTGGCTGCATCAATTTCAGATACGCTGGCAAGCAGGAAATTATTTTCCATGTAGATGATATTTCTATTCCTTCCCCCCCCTCAGGACCCCTATGGTGAGAAGGAGGAAGAGAGGTTTTGTCTTTTAATGAAATCTAATTGTGGAGCACGGTCGGGGAGGGGAAGGGTCAGGGGAAGGCCAGCCACATGAGCCTCTGCAGCAAGACATCTCCTGGAAAGAGCTGATCCTAGTGGCTCCGTTGGGCACCCTTGGTCCCTGCTCTCCCCTTGGAGACATGATGACCTTGTGGAAGGAGGTGGGAGCTGAGCTGGTGGAAACACATTGCTCCCTGCTACGGTCTCTGGAGAGGGGCCGTGGATCTCATCCTCTGTTCAGGCTGAACTCCCTAAAAGCTTACTGGTACAGATGGTTTCATTTCCTTTGTCTCCCCAAAGGGTCCCTAAGGTTTGTTAACTAAACATACATAGAAGGATAGAATGGTTTGGGCTGCAAGAACCTTAAAGACCATCCTGTTCCAACACCCCTGCCATGGACAGGGATACCTGCCGCTGGACCAGGTTCCTCAGAGCCCCATCCAACTTAGCCTTGAACACTGGAAGGGATGGGGCATCCACAACTTCTCTGGGCAACCTATTCCAGTGCCTCACCACCCTCACAGTAAAGTATCTAATCTAAATCTAGGCTTTTTCAATTTAAAGCCCTTCCTGCTTGTCATATAATTGTGTCCTAAAGTACTGCTGAGATTTGACAGAATTTGTGAGATTTCTGAGCAAACTGAACTTCTGCATGCACTTGAAAGCCACCATGGACATGGCTGTACAAGTCTGGATCTCTTTTGGTGGCCAGGGTCTTGTGTGTGGGATGTAATGGCTTAAGCTAAAAGCAAGATGGAAAGCAAGGTTTGCAAGGTGATAATAGCAGATGATTAAAGAAGAAGAGACATGTGCAGAAGGTCTAAAGTGTGGCAATTGTGAAGATCAAGTATGAAGTGTCCCAAGATTTCTAGGGGCTGTTTTATGATGTATTTTATCTCCAAACTGTGTGGAAGAAATCCCATATGAGAGCATTAAGGCTGACATAAAAAACTCTGTAAACTCAATCAAGAGTATTTAAGAAATTTTGAGGAAATCTGAATTAGGAAAAGAATATCAGAAAATAATTTAATGCTTATAAGGACGTAGGTGTATATGTATAAATATATAAATACCTGGTGCTCTTCATCATGTAGAACATACAAGACACCTTCCCAGTCATCCATTCCACGAAAATATAAAAAAATACTACATAATCAGTGAGAAAAGATTCAATTTCTAGGTCTTAGCCCTTAATATTATTTCCCCCTTGCTTCTCACCACTCCTGTAATTCTTGTCCTTGTAATAGGGCAATTGCAGTTCAACTTTTGTCTCAAAAACTGTGTTTATTTCTTGGTCCTGTAGACCATGAAAGTTTCTTAAGTTGGCAGTGGGAGCATTTCAATCATAAGGGGAGAAAACATAAAAACTTCAAGTTTAATTTGAATGTGCAATCTGGTGCAGGCATTTCCAGAGCTGGTTAAGTCAGACTTCACTGAAACCATGGGGCAGGACTTCTGCTCATGCTGTGGGCACTTGAAATTGTTAGGGTTGGTGGAAAAAAAACTACTGGAAAGTGACATGCTTCACATCAGGCAGTTCAGCCCCTCTGAATGACTGCAGGTGAGGGCTCAGGCCTGCAATTGAGTTACTGCAGTTTAACAGGTTACCATGCATCAGCTAAGCTGCAGAAACCATCGCGTGTGTCCTCCTCGCCTTTGACAAATGTAAGGTGATTTGACTTAGCTTAATCTATTTTCATTGCAGGCTAAATTGAATTACCTCATATTTATGATGGGCTATAAGGGCACTCAGAGAGAGTTATCTGGGTTCGACTGATCTCTGGTAACTTGCTTAGCCATGGTAGCTGGACTGTGGGTGTAAACCCTAAACGGCCTTGTGCTCGTAGGAGAGAGCTGACGTGAACTTCAGCAGACACAGATTTATGACTCACAATGAAGTAGTTTGGGATGTGGTAAGCCATTGACAGAATGGCTGGAGTTGACTTTAAAAGGAATAGAGTAGCTGGCAGGGCACTTTCTTAATGGGTTTCTGATTCTGGAATATAGTTTCTTTCCCCTTTCAGAGTCTGTATAGGTTTGAGCTACAGCAGCACAGAGCCTTGCTCGCCTTGCCTTTCTTCCTCAGTTGTTTTTCAGGCAAACATGTCGGATGGAGCTCGGATGATAGCTTTAACTCCCTGTGGGTTTTCTGTGAGGGTGCTTTGGTAGGGTAAATTAGTTTTAGATTTGGTTGTTCTACCATAACCTAAGTATTCTTAACTGAATTGTAAATTTAAATGTTAAGTGTTGCACTGAATGTTTAAATAATTCTAAAAGCACTTGGAGCATGGGATAAGTGCTGTAAAAATCTAAATAAATGAGTAAATTGTTTAACAGCATATGTGGTAATGCAAAATACTACATGTGTGCAAAGAGTAAGAGCTGTGCTCGAAATGGTTGCCAGAGCTTAAAATTCTTTGCTACATGCAAAACCTTTTCCTATTAATAGGGCTCTTTTTTTCACATTTAGCCTACTGTATGACTGGGAGAAGAAGATGAAGTTGGCAGTTTAGACTGTCAAACAGAGGTTTCAGCTCAGCAGTGAGGTTCAAAGAGATTAATTTGAACTCGACTGTTTACGTTACTGATCTCGTACCAGCTGGGTTTGTGGCATTAAGATGTCAATAGTACAACAGAATTTAACGAACAGTTTCATCATTGACATCATCTTTTGAAGGTACAGATGATTGCCT
>VYZP01082617.1:0-12754 GCA_013400635.1 Hypocryptadius cinnamomeus | reverse complement strand
AAATAAAAGGTTGTTTTTGTTGAACCCTTTCATACAGAATTGTAATTCTCTCCAGTGCCATAATTTAGAGAGAGGAGTGTTGCGGACTGAATTGCCTTTACCTTCTGCTTCTGCCAGGCACTTTTACAGGTAGACTCCAAACAGTAACCAAAACTACTCCTACTGAACATGCCAATATGTCAGTACTACATCAACATGTCCTAGCACTAGACTGGGGGAGCATATTGTCTTTTACAAACTTTTACCACTTTTCTGTCTGAAACTACAACTCATAACCATGATTGTGATTAATATAAAACTTCCTGAGCACTCATATTCCTACTGCCTGCTCTCTGCAGCTGAGAATTGTTCTGTTCAACTAAATAGGGAACTCTGCAGTTCTTCCCTCCAAAATTCAGAAATTTGGTCAAGTGTCTAGAAAACAAGGGAAGCTGGGACAGGTGAAGATTAAGGGAGCTGCTAGGACTTTGATATAAACACAGTACTTAAGTACCTACAAAAAGTCTATTCATGGGGAGGTAACTAATACAGAAACACAAAGTTTTGCAGACAATTTTTAGATTCAGCTTCTCATTCAGATGAAAAAAGTTGATCCATACCTCCAATCTGTTCTTTCAGCATTGTACTTACCAGTTCAGGAAGCTGATCTGCCTAGACTGTGCACAACATACCAGTTTTTAAGGCTTTCTAGAGCCTGCCTAAACACCTAGTTGCTGGGTAGACAATTGCAGTGTATGTGGCTCTCCAAAATACAGTCTGATGTTGCTTGTGCTAACTCACCTTTCACTTTAAGGCACGAAGGTGAAGGATCCATGAAAAGCGGAAAAAACCCAAAAAATCTCCAAGCAGAAAATGCCAAGTAATATATCAACTCTTTACCTGCTCTCAAGATCTATTGCAAATTCCTGGTTATTTGTTGATTTCAAGATATCCAGTCAGATTTTTCAAGCCCCAGATGCTGGAATTGGGCAATTAGCAAAAATCTCTAATTTCTTTCTCCTCTTAAGGAGTGAATGCTTCCCCCATCATCAATCCCCTTTTCAACCATTTTTTGCATCTGCGTGTTACATCTTGTCTTAATTAGATTGCAAGCGGCTTTGACTGCAGCTATGATCTTACCCTGTGCTGTGTACTGGGGCCCAACTGTGAGTGGGGCTGCTGAGGGTTTCTATAACACAAACAAATATAGTTATTTTTCTTTTTTCATAGGTGTCTTTTCTCTCTAGCTCTTATATAAACACTGTTTTGTGGAGCTGAAACTGTAACTTGGCTGTCAGTGTGGGGAGCCAAGGACTGACTGAGCATCCCACGAGATGAACAAATCTCTACCTTATGTGGAGGAAGAGAAAACAGCAGGGCTAACTGATTCAGAGGTACTCAGAGTAATAAAATAGCTCAGTATGGTTTGCAGACTTCACTAGGGATCAGGCACATTTTAAAACTGTTTATTGACAGAAAATCGGTGTGCAGCTAAATGGATTATTTGTCTAAGTATTGGTTTTCAGTGAACAGTATCAGTTTTTCAACAAGCTTTTTCCATCCTGTACTCTACCCCCTAAAGTCTGAAAATTGAAGTATTTCCACACTGAAATTCTGCCACAAAGTTTCATGGGAGCTGTGGTTGGAAGCTGAATGTAGCAGCTCTCCTGATCTCAGTCAGGATGTCTGGTTATGCTCAATCTGACAAAATGCGCTGCTCAACTGACCTCCATCCCACAGAGCAGGATGAGGTGAGACATCTCCCCATCTCACTGGGAGGAGTGGGAGAAGTGGTCTTGGAAGCTCTGCCGGAGGCTGCAGTGACAGCATTTCCATGTACAAAGAAATACCTGCCAGTATTTTGATTTTCAGCTCCTAGTTTTCAGAGTATGGGGAGGGAGGGGTAACAATAAAACATCACTCTCCAACCAGTGCTAACATCTGCCCTTAGAACTGGGGAATGAGGTGGTGTGAGTGCTCAGCCCTTGGGGAATCAAAATGACAACCCCCAGCAGCTATCTTGCTAAAGGGCTTTATCAACTGTAAAGGAGCAAATAGTTGCTTTAACAGGGAAATTGAGTAAACAGCCCAGTTTTGGAACACTGTGTTGCAAGGACTTAGATCTCAGTCACAGTGCTAAATGTCATACTCATATAGATTTTCACCTATTAACAGACCATTCTTTTTAATTCAAGCTGTATCATGTAACAAAACTTTCATTTTACCTTTAGGTCCTGCCACCTCATTTGTATTTTTCTTCATCCATTGTTTTATGCCTGTGAAGACTGTGACCAGATACTTGCTAATTGTGGTCAAAAGACTAAGTAGTACCTCACTCCATAAGCAATCTGAGCGCTTGCACAGGGCTTTTCAGACAGCAGCATCACTTAAAATCTGGTCTACAACTCCAGTGTCAGAATCTGGCCATCTCTAAGGAGAATTGAGAGCAGGTTGTCCTGGCCATTGTCTTCAGTAGTATGAGACAGATTGCTGCATTTATTACTTGCATTGCTAAGTTATTACAACAGCTAATTAAATAACTAAAAAGCACATTGTGAGAATTTTGTTTGACATGCTTGACACATTAAATGATTCATATCTGTTTGAGTGTTGGGTATTTGGGTTGTTGATGGGTATTTGTGAAAACGGCACTAAAATGAAAAGACAAAATGATAAGTATAAATGATCACAGCTCCAGATGCTAGTTGAAGAAATGTGCACCTTTGTGCTAAGGCTAAACATATCTCCTGAATCTACAAGCGGCCAACAAAACTTTTTTTGGCATCTCCTCATAGTGCACTGGAGCAAACTGTCATTGAGGTGATAAAGACTCGGATTTCAATCCTTGCAGGGGACCAGGGAAGTTCTAATTTTTCTCTCAGCAAAATAAAGCACTGTCTCAGCACTACCCATGAGTGTGATGCAGATCTGTGGAAGAGCAGAGGACCACAGTGAGGAGAAATGGGGAGAGAAGTGAAGTGCAGGCATAATTTCATAGTACTGCTTGTTCACGTCCCATGTCTCACAGCAGAATCTGAACTGTGCTGTCTGCTGGTGTCACAACCGCTGTGGTTCAGGTTGGAACAGGTCAGAATGGAACAGGTCATTAAATATTGGTGCCAAATCCACTAATCAGGGGAAGCTTGAGGCCCACTGCATTGCCTGATGGGATAAGCTACCTAACATAAACGAGAAGAGAAGGGAAAACTCAGAGCTCGTATCATTCAATCACACTTAACTGTACAACTTGCTCAGGAGGATACTACTTGGAAAAAATGAATGAAAGAAAAGGGACTGGAGAGTACAGACTTTCTGATACTTGGTTTCCCACTGGAAATTAAAACAAGGCATTAAACAACAGGGGTTTGCTCCCCTCAGTTGACTTAGAACAGCTGCTCACCAATTTCTACAGCACACAGAGGAAAAGCAGAACTTTGCCTTGGGTCTGAGCAATTTTTCAGAAGCAATCCAAGTCAAACTTCCACTCAATGACTTCATTCAAAGCTGGTTTACATCATGAAGAGAAATTTTGTTTATTTATTTGTAATAACTTCAGGATTTTATGGACCCACAAGAGGATGTTATTTAAGAAAACATCAGCAAGCTGTTTCAAATACCAAGAGTTCAAAACAGGCTATGTCAAAAACTTGTCAATGGAAAGAGTCCATTATTAAAAATTAAAAATTAAAAAAAGAGGAAAAATGCCTTTTTTGAACCCAAAAGTTCCAAAACTTGATTTTTTTTTTGTGCAGTAATACATCTTTTTATAAGACTGAAGTAATATAGAGGAATGAACAGGTCTCCTCAAAGAGCACTGAACCATTGAACAAAGTTGGTAATTGTAGTTGGTAATTGTAAAATCTATGGTCTCAAAGAAATGTCACAGTAACAATGTTCTAAAATATGCCATATCATGCAAATCAAGCAATTAAAAAAACCCCAAACATTAGAGACGTAACTAAAAAACTTCGAACCTGGAAAGCAGCAGAGTCTAGCCTGGTAATGCTTAAGAGCAATGGAAATTTTCTGCTGAGTGGCCCAGAGCAAATAACTTGGACTATCCACGTCAGGAGTACAAAGCAGGCCAAATAATATTTTCTAATCTGTGTGAGAGTTAAGGGACCCTCTAGACCTTTGCAGATGTTCCACAACTCAGACATGACTGGAGGCTCCTGAGTAGAATAAGGTCCCCTGTTTTGTTTCTAATCTGGCTCTTAATTTACCAAATCAGTTATGGCAATAATTGCATCCCTGGTTTGTCACCTGCTATCACCCATCGCTGGAAAAAAAAATCTGAAATGCCTTTTGAGGTCTTCAGGCAGAAGACACTCAAGTGGACAGGCTGTGGCAGCCTTCCATGGGGGAGCAGAGCATGGCAAGGTGACATGGGAGAGGTGGACTTGACAGCTGAGCCATGAGAACCCTTGGCCAGGCAGGGGACATGCAAAGGGAGAACCTGCTGCCTGCAGCACCTCAGGAAGCCCCTGCACAGCAGAGGAATGGCAAGAGTGGGCAGTGGTGGCTCGGGGGAGAAAGGTAGCTTGGAATAACCCAGAATCAAGGTAGAGAGAAGCTGGAGGATGGGGGAGGGAAGACTTTGGTTGGTTTACTGTATCCACATGACCAGCAGCTGCACAGCTCTGGCAGGCTAAGAAGTGAGGGTCTGAATGTGATCCTAGAGATTATGATAGCCAGGGCTAAAGGAGAATACTTGGCTGCACAGAGTATTGACAGAAGGATTTTGGCTTCCTTAGACACCAGACAGTATGTTGCAAAGGAGAATTAGTCAGAAATGGGATCACTCTAGCGAAAAACTTTCTCTGGGGCCTGGGCTTCCACTGGCTTTGAAGGAAACTACTGAGAGGACCTTCAAATTAACAAAATCCAGAAATAGAGATCCAGTAAAAATCCTGGAAGCAGATAACAAGTGGGGGGAAAGAAACATGAGAGGAGAAAAATGAAATATCACGGCAAAACAATCTGCTGATGCATCTCCAGACAGACGCCAAGAATTTGAGGAGTATGTCAAAGCAAGTTTCACCACTAGTTTTGTAACAACTGGGTTCTCTGCTTTTATTTTAAATTTGCAGTTTTATTTCTATTGTTTTGCAGGTTTATTTTGAAAATGCAAGTGTAAGTCCTATTATGTATAGATATAAGAACCTAAATACTGGTTATGTAATTATTTTGAAATTTCAGAGACATGCATGAGGCAGCACATGAGTTGGCTACATCTGGGACTAGCAAGATTTTGCAGGGGTGGATTACAAATCATCCTACCAGATGGTGAAGTGGAAGTTGTAAAATATATAAACCCAAGTACTTCAATATAGAAATATCTAAAGAACAGTTTCAGCAGAGCTTGCTTATCTGTTGCAAAAGTGAAAAATGGTCCATCATGTTCCCAGAATATGTCGAAACTGTCAAGCTGTCCTCAGAAAATGGTTCAAGGAAAAGGACAATTATGGACGGAGATACACTGGTTCTTGTAAAAATAAGTTTAGAATCTGAAGGCAGAGGAAAATTGACCATAGGATGAAAAAGGAAGGCTGAACAGGTGGAAAGAAGTAAAAAGAGCAGAAGAATAACAATATTACATTTCAAAAAAGTAAAGCATTAAACTGAAAGAACCAGCACATCAGGTTTCAGAAGATAAAGTATGAGGCAAAGCAGTCTGGGCTGATGAAGTCATCCTAAAACCAGACTATTTAATATTTTTTATTTAAAAAAAATGTATATATATGTAGGGTACATTTGATTCCTACTTGGTGTCACATGGGATGCACTTGAGCAGGAGAGCTGTGTTCTCAGAGAGGCTCCCTGGCTAGAGGAACTGAGGCTGAAGCTGCTATTTGAGTTCCTTTCAACAGCACATCCATTGTGGTGAATGTGTGAGGTGGGTAAAACTTTCCTCTCTGTATGTTTGGTGAGTTACTGGGACTGGAGACGGGCACATATGTCATTGCAACTAAAGCCATGTCATGGCCATAGAGTCCTGGGACACTAACAGGTCACAGACTACAGCCTGTATGAGCTACGGCAGCTGGTGTCATACAGACACTCTTTGCAGGATATGAGCAGAATAAAAAGTAGTCTTGGCAAAGAGAAGAGATGGTCTGAAGCTTTCAAGATAAAATAAAGGAGAGAGAAATACGTTAGACGTGTTAAGAAGAATCTAAATAATCAGAAACAAGATAAGAAAGATTATGACTGCAGCAGTGTTGTAGAAAGTGATCTGGAGGTCACAGGCAATCACAATACCATGCCTTGCTGGTGCAGTGTCAGGATAAAAGCAAATATTATTCTTTGGTGGTTCACCTGGAATGTCTTACCAGTGGAAAAAGTAGTAAGAGTTCTGCTTTAAGCTACATGGGTGAGGCCTCAGATGATGTGCTTTGTACAGCTTTGGGAACCACATTTCAAGAAAGATGTAGACAAATTGAAGAGAGTGCAAAGGAGAGCAGCAAGAATGATCAGAGGTTTAGAAAACATGACCTACAAGAAAAGGTTGAAAGAACTGGGTTTGTTTAGTCTAGAAAAGAGAAGACTAAGCATGAGGCTCAAGGGGAGGGGGAGGAAGGGATAACAATTTCCCAATATGTAAAAAGTTGCTATGAAGAGGACAGTGATCAATCATTTTCCATGTCCACTGGGGACAGAATGTGAAAAAGTGCACTGACTTGAGCAAAGAAGATAGATTAGACAATTCATTAACTCCAAGGCTGGTGAACAGCCTACCCAGAGAGGTTCACAGAAGAATCTTAATTTTTAGAAGGGGTTATCCAAACACCTGTAAGATATGGTCTTTATGTTCTTAGACGTAATTTTCATGCTAATCTTTCTGATCTGTTTGAACAGTGTGTCCTGAACACCATTCACACGGAAAGAAGAGCTCTCCCTAGCATTACCACCATACAAACCTCAGACCTCTATCACCAAAAATCCATGTAGTAACCATGATAAATATCTTGTTGTTTGAAGACGAAAGCTCTAAAAGTTGTGCATCATGGTACTCCACCGCTAAAACTTCATGAGGCAATGCTTCAGGATACTTTACTTGTCACCATGTGTAGCTTTGTTTTTTGAGAAAACCACCGTAAATTCTAATTTATTTTAAAAATACTTGGACATCATTTAAGGATGATGTCACATTTAGTGCTTTTAAGTTTTGACATAACCTGGACAAAATTTTACTTTTTCCAACCCACCTTTGTATCAATGATATGTGGGGATTTTTTAATGTACTGCTATCTGATCGGAACTTTGTCTTTCAAATGGATCTCCTCAATTTCCATGTTCATGCCATTTCTGGTATCTCTGATATGGTTGCCATGAGGGCCACCAGTTCAACGGATATCTTCTGTCTAGGAAAGAATAAGACAAAGATAGTAATTCTATATAATCCCTAAGTTTAGTAAAAATTAGCACTTGATAAGAAATGACTTGACCTGTATTGCAACTAAGTACCCAAACCTAGCAAAAATTGTGACAGCTTTCCAGTCCATCCTGTCGATGAAAGTGTCCTACCCTTATGTAAACTCACAAGCTGCATAAATAGCTGCTAGTGCAACTCAATTAACTCAGAGCAAGTACTCAGCTTCTTTTCTCTTAAAATCAAGCAAATTTTGTGAATCAAAAACAGGCTTCTTTGTAATAAAGAATCAGTAAAAGGGAATTTGGTTGCAAAATCAAAATAGCAATGTTTGTACATGGAAAGACTATATATGGCATAAATATTACACAAGTTCTTAATGCAAGTTCTTAATGAATCTTATTCATTGCACAAAAAATTTTTAAGAGTGACAAAAACTCTAAGACAACAGAAGTTGGGACTCCAGGCAGAGAGCTTGTGGAACGAGATATACATAGTAAATTTCTAAAGGCAAAACAGATATTTTTAGTCTTGTTTCACCATTCTAAATCCACTGCAAGTCATTTCAAAACCATATTTTTTTTTCAATAATTTTTGGTAGACATCCTTCCATCATTTATGCTTCTTGGTAAATTAAATTAGCTGAAATTCTATTTGTCACCATCACCAGTTACAGTGACTCTTATGATTCTGCACCCAATTCACCTCTTCAAAAAATAGTTTGCATTTCACCATTTTTGTGACCAAAGTTTTTGAAACAATATATTTATTTATTTTAGACAAATTAAATGGTTTTTGTTTCAGTTATTAACAGAGCTCTGACATCAGCTAAATGAGCTTACTGACTGCATGGTATGTGACCTACATATGATAAATATTTCAGTAATAAAGATACAATACAGATTAAGAAAAAGGTAATATTGTTAATTTAATGTTTTTTAGATTTGCTTCTAAAGCTGGCCTGAGGCTTAGCTGGAAGCCTCATCTCTTCTTGATGCACTGCACAGCTTTGCACGAAATGGTAAATGCAAGTAGGATCGTGTCAGCTGTAATTACATCCAAGGACTATTGGACACCGAAATATTTCTTCTCCTGGATCATTGAAGTTAGAGAATTGATCCTCCTTCATCTCTTAAACAGTGTGCTTGACTGTTCTCTTCCTAATGTAAACAAGTTTTAAGGAGTCTGGGTATTTTTTTTTCCCTGTGATGACAGCCAGAGGAACAGGACATTACAGGGATATGTGCAGGTTGGGCAAAGCCAGCTGAGGGGCTTGGTCCACCCAATGCCTAGCAGGAGTCTCATAGCCCGTCTATCTGCTTCTACCCCTGCCCAAAACAGGCCCCAAAGTGACACTGGGGACATTTTTGTTTCCTGGCTATAGCATTTCTGATGCATTTCAGATACTCTAGCTGTGAATGATAGGAGATAACTTGTTTTATAAGGCTTGTTAAGGTTCTTCGGGGGCAGGAAACAATGGATGCAAAATGAATCGGTTCAGAAGCAGTGGGAGAGTTGAGTGGCAATACAGGCAAGGAGGCAGACAGTAGAAAATAAGCACGAATAAACATCAGGCTATTTTTATTTTGCTCTGTGATAGGAGAGACAACCCCAGGACCAGCAAAAGTCGGATTACTTTCTTGCAATTTACTGCCTTAAATCCGGTCAAAAGCTTTACCACAGTAATTTCCACAGCAGCATCAGACTGTCAAATGCTGATGCAGAAATGCTCTTCAGTCCCTCTCCCTGGGGCTGCTTGCAGAATGGTCAAAATCCATCTTCCACGTGGTGATGGCAGTGCCTGCTCTGCACCATCTGGCCTGCTTTGCCCAGCTTTGGGTAGATGTTCCTGCCCTTGCCTTCCAAAGTATCTCTTCTGCTGCTTTAAGGAACAATGTGCCTCTTTCTCTCTGAGATTAACAAAGAAGCCATCTCATTTGGGTTCACAGCAATGCCTCAGCTTGAATAGGGCAGTCACCTTATTTTCAACTTCTCTGAGACTTTTATTTTTCCACACAAGCATCTCCTGCCCTTGAAGAGCACCTCATCTAGTGTCTGTGAGGCTTCTGCTTCTTGTTTGACATCCCTTATTTACAAAGCAAACAAAATGTTCCTTTTAACACACATCATGCAAAGTTTATTAATGAAGAAAACAATCCCAGGGGGTCAACCCAGGGGACCCTTGAAACTTGCCAGCAAAAACTCTTCAAACGCTCAACGCGACAGATCGTCCAAAACGATATTTCACACAATGAAGTAAAAATAATATTTTTCTTTCAGCCTTTCCAGCCGCTTTTGTGGAGAGCAGACAGAAATTATTTTCTTATTCTGCTCCCAGAGCAGAGATCTGTATGAAGCTGCGTTTATTTGTTTAACACGATGATTTCATCCTAAATGTCTTGACAGCAAATAGTTGGTGGTTTAATAAAGGCTCTTTGGAAAAAGGGCCTGAGCAGTTATTTGTACAGGGAAAATGTGAAGTATGTGGCTCTCAGAAGGAGAGAGAGAAATGCCTGTTGTGATGAGGGGGTGCAGGGAAGACCCTAAAGTCCCCTCTGTCTGCCGGAGTAAGAGCAGTGACTTTTGTGGCTCTTTTTCCTCATGGCCACCTAGCTGAGCTGCTGCAGCAGACCGTGGGATTGAAAGTGGTCTGACCTTGTTATTAACAAGTGACTGAGATGCCCTTTGCCCTCTGAAGCAAAGGCTCTTACAGAAGATGGAAGATCTGCTGTTCGGGAAGAACAGTTTGATTATGAAAGAAATAAATTAATGATAAACAGACTTAGGACTATCTGCAGAGCCCTGTTTGACAGTCAGCAGAGAAAAATGTATGCTGAAGTTAACAGGGGACCATTCCTTCATTAGCTGGAATTCCCAGCAATGAAAGAGTCCCTGAAAAGTCCACATGCACCTGTTGTCTTTGCAGAGGCATCTCTCAGGGAAAGTTTGGAATGAAGCAGATCTCACCATGTCAGAGTGTGTACACAAATATATGTACCAGCTGTAGGGAAGCACTCAACATAGTTTGGAAATCAGTGGTGTAAGGTACCAATTAGGGAGTTTCTTCACAAAAGGTGTACCAATATTAAATCTCAGATGTATGTAGTCTGGGTTAATTTCTAAAGCTGTAATATGTTTCAAATTTGTTTTTTGATTTACTGCTGAAAGCAACATTATTCAACTGCTTCTCAATTTAGCACCTCTGTGGCTGAGCAAATATGTCTAGCCACAGCAAAAGGGGACAGATCCAAATCTGAATCAGGGACTTGGGGAAAAATCTGGATTTTGTTTACATATGCACTTTTACAGTGACAGATTCAATGTCATTTGATCTCAGTCAGCATTTCTAAATTATGTTATGATTTACTACATATAGAAGGAATATTAGGAAGGATTTACTAAGCATACTAAGGAATATAGGCCATAGCATGTATAGACTAAGATTGCACACACCATTCTCTAATATTAACAGTTTCTAAAAATAAGCTAATAGCCTTGTATAATGTTTCATGTGCTGTGTTTGTAGTTCCCAATAGCTGCTGGTGATACTTATAGGGCCCCGTAATGGTGCTCTGTTACATATGTGCAAGCATGTAGTAATTCTGATGAAGGTGATGCCATTAGTCCCAGTGAAACAGGGACTAATTCATCAGGTGTGGGAACAGAGTTGTCCAACAGGTACCACTAGTCCAACATGATGTTATAGTGAGTACAAGCATTTTTATAACACAAAAGAAGAAATCTTGTGCCCACAAAGCCATTTGTGAATATTTTAATTGCCCTTTCTCATTCTACTAAAGGTATTACTTACACTAACTGTCATGGAAATTTGAAATAAAGTTAATTGAGGACTTCAGTGGATTCAAGTTTTTATCCAAGGATCATTGAAGCACTTTGAAGTGAAAAATAGTTGTGGACTATCACTTATCTGCTCAATATGGTCACATTGTGCAGTGTAGTACAAATCGGTGAGGTTACAAAATTCAAAACTGGTTATGTAATATTCATCAAAACATATTACTACTTATAATTCCTAGTTATGATCTTGACTATAATTTCAAGTAGAAAGCCAGACAATTAAAAGAAGATACCGAAACAACATGATTGTATTTAGCTTTTAAAATATGGAAAAATACTTGATACGTGAAATAAAACTGGAAATAGGAGGAGGAAAAGAGTTTAAAAGATGAGACAGCTAGAGTGTAAAACTAATGCATGTTCTTTCAGAAGTATGCTGTGGGCTACCTTCCTGCATTGCTCAAAAGCAGTGCAGCAGCACTCAGAATCTGGTCTCCTAATCTGTATTTTTTGCAATATGAGCTATGTACTCCTTCCTCTGCAGAGGCAAATTGAAATCAGTGTTTGCTGAGGACTACTTGTTGAGCACTCAGACAAGCCAACACTGGGGAGGTGAACAGACTTGAAGACACATTCAGCAATGTCTGTCTGGTGTTGACAAATTTAGGGAATAGCAGAAGGGAGGCCACGCCAGGTATTTATAATACAAGCACTGCAAGCATCTAAAAAAAAAAAAAAATCACTGCTCCATAATTTCTACGACTTTATTACTATTTTTAAAGCTATCATGCATGGATAACTGACAAAAATCATTGGGAAAAATATCATTTTCTTTTTGTACTCACAAACCAAGAAAATCTGCTTTGTAATATCTTGGTTGGAAATAGCCATGGCTGCTGTGATCACAATATTGAGGAGTTTGGGACTCATTTGAACACACTGAAGGTTAGTATGAGGCAAAGTTTTTAGATTTGACGAGGTTTTAGAATAGCAAATTTCAGCTCACTCAGAGCTCTACTGAGAGAGATTCCATTATAAGCTTTCATGGGGAAGCTAGAAAGTGCTTGGAATTTTTTTAAGAATGTGCCCCTTGATTACCCTCTATACCAAAGTAACCTGCTTGGTTGATGTGGCATGACTGGTGGACATTATCTACCTGGATTTCTGCAAGGCTTTTGCTACCACTTACAACAACCTCCTGCTACAGAAACTGTTGTGGTATGGTCTGGACATGTGGCTCATGTAGTGTGTGAGCAACTGGCTGGCAGGTGGCACCCAGGAGGTGTTGGTGAATAGCTCCTTCTCAAACCGGCAACAATTGCAGTTCCTCAGGGTCGATATCGTGCCCAGTGCTGTTTAGTATCTCCATAAGTGATCTGGAAGATTGGATCAAGTGTGACCCAATGAAATTTGCTGAAGATAACGAACTGCAAGGGGAAGTGGACACTTAGTGGGACACACCCTGCAGGAAGACCTGGATAGGCTGGAAGAGTGGGTTAATGAGGACCTCACAATTTTCAGCAAGGACGAGTACAAGACATTCCTTGTTGAACACCTGGAAAAGCCTACTCCATGAGTGCAGCATGGGCTGGGATCTGCCCATCT
>VYZP01082611.1:0-11874 GCA_013400635.1 Hypocryptadius cinnamomeus | reverse complement strand
GAGGGCACTGACATTGTGCCAGCGTCAAACCCTAACAAAAGGTAAATGTTCTTAAAGTGCTCGTGGTAAGACTTTGTCTTATTGGCATTTAAGTTTCAAATGCAGTGCTTTGTACTATACATTTGGGATTTTTAAATTACCATTTTCTTAGATTAAAGAAATATGAAGACGATTCAAAGCTGCTTACCTTGGAGCTCCAAAATAAATCTGCTGAACTGGGTAAGGCTTGTAGAAAGGCAGAAAATGAACTAGGCAATAATAAAAGTGTTTTCTGCTGTTTTCTGGAAATGAACTGTCTCTAGTAGTTGGAGAAATTATTTTACAGTACCTGTACCTATCAGGAATGCCTAAATTTATTTTTACTCAGGTGATTCCCTTTTCTTTGGGGGTCATTGGTACTGGCAACAGCCAAAGGGCAGTGCTGTGCAGAGCTCCAATAGTAAGACCATTCATGCATGAATTCTTATGGAAGTAATTTTGATTTCCAGCTAAGACCAGTAGCACTGCAGGTGCCAGGAGTGACTTCTGTAGCTTGTAGCAGAGATAAAACCCTCCCATTAAGGTTTCTGTAGACCCTTCCCATGCTAGAAGTGGAATGATGCTGGCAGGGGTTGTCTTTAAATACTGCTTTGGTATCATGTGGTTTCTAGGGATGTGCTCCTTAGTCCCCAGAGTAAGAGATCTGCCTTCAGGACAGTTTTCCTGCTGTGCAGCACGTGGCCCCAGATCTCATCTGACAGATGAGAAATGCAATTGGATGTGTCCATCTGTGTTGAGGGCATCTATAGAGAAGTTGAGGGAACTGCTAATGCTTGTCTAGAACAAGGCAAGATGAGACCTGTGAGAGTTCCACACCAAACAGGACCTTGCTGTTGAGTACTTGCAAAAATACCAGCATTGTGAATGTGCACATAGAAAACATTTGGAAGTTAGTAACAACTGGTTCCCTTTTTCAGCATATCCATGTGATAACTTCAGCAGTTCAGATTTTTTTTCTGGAACAATGCAGATGCATCAGTTGGAGAATACTCTAGTCTTAGAGTCCATGGTTTATTTGAAGCTATACTTGTGGAAACATAATAGGCTCTAAATTTTATTTAAGATAAATATTTAGTTTTTCTTCAGATATAGATTTGCTAATGTCTGAATCATTTTTTCAAGTCTACATTTAGATTAAGTCATATATTAGCTTTTCAGTTTCTTAACTTAATCCAACAAGTTTTGAGGACTGGGTATTGCAAAAGGGTAAATGTTTTATACTGCCTGCTGTATCTGAAAAATTATTTCTGTTCCATTAATTTTACATTACATGTCCTGTAGAAGAGATGACTAAAGTAAAATGTGATAAAGAAGTGCAACTTGAAGAGCTGTCAGAAACTCTGGTAAAAGTTCATTTTCTTAATCTAATGGCATTTGAAATTTCTTTTGCTTTGTAAGTATCTTAAATGCCATAAATAAACACAGTCTAGTGTACCTTAACATTTCTACTAAACTTTCTCACACACAATTTCAGTGTTTTCTTTGAAGAACTTCTTTATTGCAACTGTTTTTCTTGTCTCCTCTGCTTTGGTTTTTCTTGTCTCCTATGTTTTGGTTTTCCTTGTCAAGGTTTTTGGTTATTTCCTTCTTTGTTTATGCCCATTCAAATGCCACTCCCTCTGGACATAAAGTTTCCCCTTTTTTCTTACTTACAGGAAGGTAATTAGCTCTGGCCTCTGTGAACCCTGCTGTACTGTGACACAGGCCCATTTTCTGTCACAGAAGTCTAAGCTATATGAAGTACACTCTTAATAGAGGTTTATTTTCATTATCACTTTATATTTACAAGTCTAACAAGAATCCATATCAACTAAAGTTAAGATAGCGTGAAATCAGATGTGCATTTTACCGTGTCTGCTTGTTGTTATAATCTGTGCATTGAGTGTTCTGAACTGTCATTAATTTTCTAAAATGGGCAAATTGGAGGACTTTTACTCCAAGAAGGATCTTGAGGCTACTGTAGAAATTTGCAGAGAGAGAAAAATTTGGAGAGAGAAATGAAAATGCTCTCCAAATGAGAGAGGTCTGAAGTAGGGCAATAGTAACATGTCTTTGTTAGTAGTGAAGTTACACATCATGACTTGTATACAAGTTTATACATAAGAAATAGCACCCAGAGCAGTGTCCCACCCTGAACTACTCTGCTCCTAAGAGTGACAGCAGGAGATCCTCTATCCTCCTGTCTAGAGGAGCCTGACTGTTGCCCCTTGCACTCCTACAGTAGCTGTAGTAAGGATGAAGACACAGCCCTGTTGATTGCCTTTCTATTCTGTTGTACAGAACTGGAATTCTCTGATGTTTATTTAGTCTTTTCTTATTTAGATGAACGCAAAAGCTTATGAAGTCTGAAGCAAATGTCTTTATTTAAAATCATGTCCAAGGAATCTAATTTAGTAGTTTTGCAGACTGGGTAATTAAACTGACAGCAGGGGACATTACAGCACTGGTGTCAGAGTTCACTATCTCACACCACTTCCATATCCCACCAGAGATATGTAAAGATACAGTCTGGATGATCCATGACATGGATCTTGTTTGGTTCTTCTGAAAGCCTTGTGCTCTTAGTTCATGTCTGATAACCTCCATGAGTTGTAGTTTGCACATGTATACTCAAAACTCTTCCTTTTCATTTTGCAGAAAGAAAACCATGACTTGAAAGCACAGCTGACTAGTACAGCTGAAAAGGAACAAGATTATTTAAACCAGCTTGTGACTCTGAAAACAGATCTTGAACAAGAGGCGTATGACCATTTTGAAAATATAGTATTCAATTATCTTGGGTGTAGTATAGAAGTTGCTTTAATACGCAGAGAAATGAACTATGATTGTTTTCTAATGAAAGTTTTGAACCACATAGTATGACATTAATTATATACTTACATTTTTAAATTACACTTTCTCTATTTGTATGTATTCTATGGCACATGTAGTTGTTCCATATCTCTTTGACTTACCTAACAAGAAGAGAAAGTTTCTGAATTCATTGTTAATCTTGCTTTGAACTACATCATCTTCACTAACCATTATATTTATATACAAGTTGAGTCTGGTTTTCTTTCCTTCTTCTGTCACCTTTTTATATCACTGTGACTTTGCTGCAAAGCTTATATTTGTAGATAAAGGCCTGGACTTTTTTCAGCATGGAATAACACTTGAAAATGGGTATATTTAATTTAAAAGGAGATTTCAAAATGCATGTTCTTATTCCTCTTGGCCATTTGTTTTAAATTAGGTTAAAGAATGAACAACTAACAGTGTGTCTCAATAAGCTTTCACTAGAGAAAGAACAAACATCACAAGAGAAAAATGCTGTGGCTGCAGAACTCAAGAAACTGCAAGAACAACAAGAGGCAAGTTGCAAACTTCCAGCTTTTTTGAAAGGACAATACTCAATTTTACAAATTACTCAGTTTTACAAATTAGATGATGAGCTGCAACATGACTTGGTTCTGTAGAGTACCTGAGCTATTTTTTGTGTTTGGATTGGAAAGGAAGTGTATTTACACTTGTGAATAAGGCAGGTCAGTGTGCTTTGCATGTCTTTGAGTTTTTTAAGAAGCCACTTTGCATTTTATTTCTTTGCTGACACGGGTCTTTATTTAGGATAGTAAGAAAAAAGAAGAAAATACAAAGCAGTTAGTTGAGAACCTAGAAGAGGCAAATAGCCAGCTAAGGCAAGTAAAAGCAAATATTAATATCTGATATTGTTAAAGGAAGTAGACTCAAATAGTTACTTGTGTTCATATGCTGCTTTCTGGGATTTTTTGATTAATGTTTTTCTAGATTATATAGCTAAACAGAAACTATTCAGAATTGCTGTTGGCCAAGTAGAAATTTTCTCAGATTAGAAATACCTATTGCTACAGGAACAATGTTTGCCATCATTTTGTATTACATAGAAAGAGCTGTTTTGTTTTGCATTAGACATCTTAGGTGTGAAGGAAATTAAAATGGAAGTTCAAGGTTATGGATTACATGTGACAAGGCAAAACTGGATAATTGTTACTCTCTGCAGAAGTCTCTGTATCATCAGTTCAATAGACAGGCAACCTCCCATGTTTCATAGCTGCATTACAATATTCCAGGTTAGGATGTATTTTCCTTAGGTTAACTGGAACATCTTTTCCTACTTAATAAAAGTATAGACAGTTCACATATTGACTTACTAGGCATGTTGCTTCATTTTAAGAACATTTTCATTGAACAGCTTATGAAGTTCCCATCAACATTAGCAGCTGTTTTTAGAAAATAAAGTAAGGGTTTATTAGAAGTACTGAAAATAAGTTTTTCAATAGGGAATAAGTAAATATTTACTAATGCTTGTTAATTTGGCACTTAGAAATGAACTGGAGTCTTTGAAGGAGAAAATGGCAAAGACAGATGAAGAGATTAAAAGTACACTGGATGAAAGAGAAGAAAACGTATGTCATGTCATGAATCATGAAAATATGTTACATAACCTGTAGGACAGCATCTAAATGTAAAATCTTTGTTGGGATTTTTCTGCAAAGCTCTGCCTGGGGGATGTGATCTCTGCTAGAGGCTTTCTTCTTTCACAGCTGCTGCCAGTTGTGACACTGTGTGTCCACATGCTGAGCCCTATTATTTCAAAAGACAAGCATAGTCACTGGGATGTTTACTCTTTGCTGGGAAGTTTGATATTAAAGATTTGTTTGTTTTCAGGGAAACAGAGAACCTGCTTTTCTGTTTTTTCATATACTCACTCAATGATGGATGGGCTCTGGATTAGCTTTTTATATGTAGTGTGAGTTTTAGCTTAAATAGATTCAAATATTTTTACTTTCTTTCTATAGTTTCAAAACAACCTGGGGTTTTTAGCATTAGAATGGATTTCAAAATTTCTTTGTAAAAGTCAAAGATTTACAATTGTAATTTCAGGTTAAGTGTACTGAAAATGAAATTTCAAGAAAGGAAAAGCCATTGAAGATTCTAGAAAATAATTGGGAAAATTCATTTTTTCATGGATGTAGGGAACTTCATAGAAGTATATTTTTTAAATTGTGAAGATCCTGAGGTTTTTTTCTTCTTCTTTCTTAACTCTATAACCAGTAAGGAACTGGTTCACTGCTATCAATTAACATCTTGTAGTACTTCATGGCTAAAACTCCAGTCATTCTAACATGCCAGCTTGTGTTTCAGTCCCATTGGAATAAACCAGACTGGTGCAAGTGGATGTTTGAGAACATTTACAGGAATTGCTAACACAGAGAGAAATTTTTAGAACTTATTAATTAGTGTTTGAAATATCTCTTTCAGATGAATAATTTAAAGAAACAGGTGGAAAATAAAACCAAGTGCATTGAAGAGTTGCAGCAGGAGGTGTGTAGAGATTTTAAATGTCACAAATACATAAACACATCGTATTTTGGGTTGACTTTTCAGCAGGTTTGTGTCTGCTGTGATATCTTTAGATACACCTATGTAATTTAAAAATTTTCCTTTCTTATCCTAACCCTGAGCAAATTAGGGAGTCATCTTTGGAATCACTTGATTTGTTGAATGAGCCTTAATTTGAAAAAAACAATTACAAAAATAATATCTTTAATAAACTTCTACTTTTTTTCATTTAGTACATAGTATTATTTATGTACTTGTAATGAGTATCTCAGTTACCTCTAGTAGAAAAGAATTCTGCACTAGCACTAATTATAGTAACTTCACTGTGAAAATAGATAACTTGTATTTTTTATCATGACATCTTCACACCTTCTGTCAGCAGCATTTCGTTTTAATTC
This sequence comes from Hypocryptadius cinnamomeus, assembly GCA_013400635.1. Lineage (NCBI taxonomy): Eukaryota > Metazoa > Chordata > Aves > Passeriformes > Zosteropidae > Hypocryptadius > Hypocryptadius cinnamomeus. The sequence continues at coordinate 6,079 of VYZP01082611.1, read as the reverse complement.
CCATTCTGCATCTCATTTGTTATTCCCTGCTGTTGCTCAGGAGGAGCCTTTCTTAAGGTCGTGAAGAAACAGTAATTATCACAGTAATTAGTTGAGCAGTCTTTTGTTTGTAGAATTGTTCTGGAACCTGAGCTGCACAACGGAGAGTTATTTGCCTGATGAAGTCTGGAATTTTGAAGATTCTGACATTCTTGATGAAGTTAAACCATTACATAATTCTATTAACTTATTAAGGTACAGTGCTTGTTTTGGTTTATTTCAACAGAATAAGGTGCTGAAAAAGAAAATTACTGCAGAAAGCAAGAAAACCAATACTTATGAAGGGAAGGTAGGTTTAAATAACATCACGTAGAAGATGAGGTGAGTGTTTTTAAGTCCCAGTGTTAAGTAATGATAATACTTGTTAAATACATTGTGAACTGGTTTTTGGATCTGGGACACAGACTTTGCAGGAATGAGCTCATAGTTTTTAGAAGATGCTTCCATTTTTAATCATTGGGCACCGACTATTGGACATTTAAAGAGATGGAATTCACATTGCAATTAATTATGTTTCTAATCTGTTCCTTTCTTTTTTTTTCTTTTGTTGATAGTGGACTAAACCTGGTTCAGCAACCTTATTGTAACAGAAAAGCATTTAAAAGACATATATATATATATATTACTCATTTTAGGCTGTTCTTTGAATGTGTTCTGCAGTGGCAATCCCTCTGATGGGAATATTGTGTCCAGCTTTGGGTACTGCACTTGAAGAAAAGTGGACTTTTTTGAGGATATTCATATGATAAACTTAAAAGGAAAAACTGTAATCAAAATGCACAGCTGGGAGGAAAATGTACTATAAAACCTGTGAAAACCTTATATAGATTTACAAGAAAGGGAATAAAATCTCCATCTGTATTTGTTTTTTTCCGAGGCATTCACAGCAGTCACATTTAGGGTGGCTGCTTAGGGCAGTCTTCCCCATTGTGCTGTTGCCATTGTTTCTTTGAATATTTTCTAGCTCACTTCAAGCCAAAGTTCAACTCTTTATAAAAAAAATAAGCTGAACTTTTAAATAGGAAACACTTTAATCATATACCTGAAAAGTAACAGTGTGTTTCTGCTCAAAAATAAGAGGTAAGAAAAAATCATTAACATAATAATTCCTAAACAAATAACAGCAGCAATTCTGCATTCTCAAAAGGTGAATAAATTGCAGTTAGAGATGGAAAATATGAACAAGCAACATAAGGAAGCAGTTGACATCTATAAAAAAGACATAGAAACAAGAAAAGTAAATCAAAATAAACTTTGTGAAGAGGTGAGAGGTGTTAATTTTTACTGCAACTTAATTTTTTTAATTTAAAATGTTTTTATGAAGCTTTATTGGCTGGAGTCCTTGCTCTTACATTTCATTCTTATCAACATAAATGGAACTTGTTGTGTATGCCTGTGAGCAAAGCTTTAGTACATTAGGTGCTTAAGTTGAAGTATTTGAATATGTCTTTGAAAATAAGAACTCTGTTAAAAATTCTTTCTTTCAAGATATAGTTCAAAGAAATTCTACCCTTGATATAAAGTCAGCATAGTTAAATTAGATTATAACTTCTCCCATATTAGTACTTTTCTGCCCACACATTTTTTTGAGGGTAATGCTAAGAAGTGTTAGGGCACAGTGCTTGAAATGGCCTTCTGGTTTGAAGTGTACTTGCCTGCCATGGATCTACCTTTGATCTTGCCCACTTTAACAATCTGCATAAAAGATGTGGTATTTGAAAGGGATCTTAAAAGCACATGAAGCCCAAGTGGGACTACATACTTTGCACCCACGGGGGGAAGAAGAAATTAAATTTTTTACAAAAGATATTGTTATGTTTATGAATGAAATGCAATTTATTACTAACAGATAGAAAAGATGAGGTTGCTTTGTGATGAAACAGCAATGATACAGAGAGAAACTGATATCCGATGTCAGCATAAGATAACTGAAATGATGGCACTTATGGAAAAGCACAAGGTAAGAGATTTTACTAATTGCTGTGATTTGTAGTGTGTGATACCATGTTAATAACCTTTCAAAACCAGAAAAAGGCCTGAATCTGGGAAAAGGAAGCTGAACATGCTTGACTTTGCATCATCTAAAATCAAATTAATTTGAAGATTTTGAAAAGATTCGTATGGGCAGATAAATTCCATTCATCTAAACTTCTAGGATTTTTAGATTTTTTTTAAATTCAGGCTTCCTTTGATACCATCTGAATGCAGTATTTTTCAGTATCAGTTTGGCCTCTTTCTCTGAGAAGATTACTTAGTGACTGTCAGCAGTTTAACTTGACACATTGTAGTTTACCTTTCTGTTACTCTATTTTGCAATATCATTAGCAGATACCATTAATAAAGATAGCACAGCTGGCTCTTAGGTGCTGAACACATATTGCTGCATAGAAATAAAGCACTCTCTGCCAGTCCACAAAATAATACCTTAATTGAGCATTTTCTGTTTTACAGTTTCTGCAGAAGCATCAATGAGTCCTTTCTTTCTGAATTTTAAGAGCCTGATTTGAAAAAAGGACTGATGTTTTAAGACTGGATAGCTCTATAATTGTAACATTTAGTCACATGTTTTGAGTTGTTGTTGGTTTGGTTTTTTTAACACAGAATGAATATGATAAAATGGTTGAAGAAAAAGATGCAGAGTTAAAAGTATATAAAATTAAACAGCAGAAGCAGTTATCATCAGAAAGAGCACTGGTAAGGAGTACTTTCCCATGTTAAATAATTCAGTGAAGGGCTGATGTCCTTGTGTAGTGGTTTTTTACTGGCTAAGTGCCAGGCGTGCACAAAAAAAACATTCACTCATTTTTCTCTGCTGTTGTTGAGCAGAGGAGGGGAAAGAAAAATTCAAGGACTTATGAGTTGTGACAAGGAATAGGAGAAAAACACTTCAAGGGTAAAGCAGATTCAAACTTAAATAGTATATAAAAATTATTATTAATAGAATTAAAAATGGGTAATGAGAGTTAAAATAAACCTTTAAAACACTATTTTTCCTAATCCCTCCCTCTTGCCCACCAACAGTGTAGAGAGACAAAACATGTGATCTTTAGTCAGTTTGTGACTTCTAAAAATCTTTTTCCAGTTCGCTTAGAGAGTTTCTTTTTCTTGCTGTGCTCTGGGGTCTTTCCCACCAGAGACAGTTCTCTGTGAACTTTTCCAGTCTGGTTTTAATTTTTATGAGTAGCAGTCCCACCCAACCTGCTGCAACAGATCTTATTCTGGGCACTAAAAACTCCAAATGTTTCTAAAAGTAAATTGGAATAGCAGTGTGTTTTTGTCTACTCGTCCAGATAGTGTGTCATGTTCTGACTTCACACTTTGAATAGGAAACTTTTGTTTTAAATAGTTAGATTGTGCCCTCTCACCCCTGTTCTCCCAAGTGTTTGAAGGTATTACCTTGAACACTTCTGATCAAGTACCTGTTTCTTATGGTACTTCAGTCTTTTTTAAACAAGCTAAAGCAAAGCTTCAAGAATAGGGTTGAAAAGCAAATAGAATTATCTTTTGTATCTAATGAGTATCCCTATTAATTACTGTCTCACTTCGGCTGTTTTCTTTTTTCCGGGTTGTGCATCGTTAACCCTACCCTTTATTTAATGGTTTTCAGGAAAATGAGCTGTCATGTTTGAAAAGTGAACTGTCGTCCCTTAAGGAACAACTGAAAGCAGAAATTGAAGAAAAGGTGCAGTTTTTTGCTAACTGAGCAGTGTGGGTGAGAAGTGTGGCCTGGGCTTGTGCTGTGGGAGAAGTTGTATAAGAAATGAAACTGAATACAAAAACAGTGACTTTAGAATGCTGAGGTTGTACTAAATCTGGTCATATATTTGTGTGAACTTTGTAAGAGTCTGTGATTATAGACTGTGCTCTGTAATTACACCAAGAAGATTTTTAACAACTGAATTCAAATACATATTTATTTCCTATCACATAACTCTTTTTCAGGAGAATCTTGTAAAAGAGCACTCTCGCAATATGATTCCTGAAAGTGAAAAGAAATACAAGGTAACCTTAACTTTTTAATTGGTTTTAGAATTTGGTAGTACTTATATGTGTAAAATCAATTGAAGTGCCATGATAATTTATTTGCATTCAACAAAAGACATTAGAATGCTTTTGACTTAAACCTTTTTAAATTATAGAAAATGCAAATTTATGTTCCTGACTCCTAAACCTTGATTAGATCTATACAGTGAATCTATTCATGTAAAAAATAGAAAGTCTCCAAATTATATTCCTACGGAAGTCAACGTAGTGGAAAATAGAAAATGTCTCCTTCAGTACCTGCACAGGAAGCCCCTTGGGCGGTCCAACATTGAAGTTTTGTAACACCTAACAGTGAATTGTTCTTGTTGAATTTTTCTGCCTGCATTTCTTACTTCTCTGTAGATGCATTTTTTTTTTTTCCCCCTGAGATAAGAAGGGATTTTAAAGGGTCATACCATTCCATGGAGATACTAAACAGCAGTTTCTGGAAGGGCTCCCAGTGTGTAATTTTTCTTGCTCAGTTGTTGCTTTATGTCTCTAGAATTGTTTTACTTAGTTTTAAAAGTGTCCATTTGTAAAGGCACTTTTTCTCTATGGAAGAGAAAAAAGCTTATATATCTGTAAAAATTGTCAAAGTATCAATGTAGTGCTGACTGGAGAACTTACCCTTCTTCCCTGTCAGGAGTTCACTTGTGGTTTTCATATTGGAACAATAGAATCCAGCACCATTTTGATGTTATCTTTTTAAAGAAGGACTGCACTGGACCATTGCAATGCTTCTCAATTTAACTTCTAGTGAAAAGACTATTTTAAGTAACACCAATCTTGATATAGCTATCCATCTTTCTCTGAAAGCCTTTTCCTGCAGTTTTGTTTGTTTCCATTTTCTTAGATGTTTGATATAGTCCACATGTAGTGGCTACAGTTCAGAATAACCTGAATTTCTGCAGATAAGCATGAAGAACTTAAATACAATGTGCCATGAAACTCAGCTCTTCCATAGCTTCCCGTTCATTCTTCTCATTTGGCAACCAAAAATAATACTAAAAATTATACTTCCACCCCACCCCACTTTCTTGGGGTCTTTGCTTCATGTTTGGATGGAAAGATAATGGTTCCACCATTTCTCTCAGGTGTCTTCTTGGACACTCAGACTGTAAACTGGGTCATGAGTTTGGGTTTAGATTCCATACTTACCCCATAAAATATAATCTAAAAATATAAACATTTTCTTTCCCAGACATACATTATAAAGACTCCTCCAACTGATAAAATGCAAAGTGGAAAAAGCACAAACCTGCCTTCAGAGCAGAGCACAAGGAAAAAGCAGAAAGTGCTTCTCCCACTGGATACTCAGTCAGACAGCTCTGAGCACACTGACCTCCTGGTAAGAGTCAGAGAACAAATCATGTGCTGAGCAGTTCTTTGTGCTCACTGCTGTGTCTAAGAATGAAGATAAAGGGTTTGGGCTTCCACATTCACGCCAATATTTATGTGTACATTTTCACTTTATTGGTTCTTTGTGGAATTGTAGCTGTATGTACATAATTAACATTCTTTTTATTGAACTGTTATGCCTCATAATTACATCTTAACTTTTTTTTTATAGTTTAATATCCTTAGGGGGAAAGAAAAAGTATTTTTTAATACAGTGTGACTAAGTAACTTTTTAATTTATTAGAGCATAGTCTCGGAAGAAGAAATGTTTAAACAATTGTACAAAGATTATCCACAAGCTTCACAATTGCATTCCACAGCACCAAAAAAGGTATGTTAGCCTTTCATAAGATTAAACCAAACAGTTAATCAGATTGTTTACAGAAACTAACGGATGGCTTTATTTTCCTTCCTAGACACCAGCTCCATCCAGTGTGAAATCTCCAGGCTCTGCACTGAAACTCAAAACCATGAGGAGAATGCGCGAGGCGGGGTGGACTGCGGTTTCCAAAATGGACAGGAAAAGAAAAATTAAAGAAGTTGTAAAGTTCTTTGCTTAAAATGCAGAAATACCCAATGCCCTGGCATTGCTTACTGGTGCCACCACAGGGTTGTTTTT
>VYZP01082610.1:0-10245 GCA_013400635.1 Hypocryptadius cinnamomeus | reverse complement strand
AAATCTTCCGTGTGACCCCTGTAATTGTCATTAAGCCATGTGAGCCAAAGCATGCAGCCCACAGCTCTGAGATCAGGGGCAGTGCGGCAAATGACTCTGGGTGCAATAACAGAGACAAGATGAGGTGCATGAGTTGAATGACTGCCTACCAGAGCTATTTTAAAACATGTGTTGCTCTACAGCCAGGAAATCTGCAGGCAAACAGGTGAGTAACAAGGTGCAAGGACTTAAGGATATGTTAGGAGTGGTTTACTTGCAGAGCAGGCAGCAAACACACATGATACAATTTTAACTGTGATATGCAGAAAATTTGTTCATCTTTGTATGCACTGACCTCTGCATGGATGAAAGTTAAGAGTGTAGTGGCACAGGAGGTCTCTGTGCCAAAGAGCAATGAACTTGATAAGGATCTTCCCTTGCCCTTTCCTCTCTGTCACCGTTACTTTTTTATCCCTTCTGCAAATGCTCCCATTATACACAGCTTTAGTGCTTCTCTGAGCCCCCAAGGAATCCACTAGTAAGAAATGGAGAGAAAGTCAGAGAGGATTGTGGGAAATCATATTCAAGGAACAATTATGAATTATGAGCATTTTAATGTGCTAGCAATCAGAGTCCTACAATATTAAACCAGCCTGTGTTCCAGCAATTTGGATCTTTGTTTTGTTTACACAAGATGTACTCTGTGCTGAACGAATATGCAGTACTTGAGCAGAGTGAAAAACAGAGTGGTGGTCCTATTTTGCTTCTTTTTCCCTTTTTTTGGGGGGGGACGGGGCAGGATGTGGTGGGTTGACCATGGCTGGCTGCCAGATGTCCACCTAGCTTCTCTCTCCCTCTCCACCTACTCAACAAGACAAGTAGAAAATAGGGTGGAAAAGCTCAAGGGGTGACATAAATAACAGGAAAACTGCTTATTGATTAATGTTACTTGGGAAAGATTAATTTATTTGCAATTAAGAATAGAATAGGATAACGAGAAATGAAGACAAAAACTAAAACACCTTCCTTTCATCCCTCCTCCCTGCCAGCATCAACTTCACTCCTTCACTCCTTACTCCAAACTTCCTCCCCCAGAGTGGTGCAGGGTGGTAGGAAATGGGAGTTATAGTTAATCCATAGCAGCTCCTCTCTTCTGCTCCTTCCTCCTCATGCTGTTCCCCTGCTTCAACAGGGGTCTTTCCAGTGGCTGAATTTTCCTTCAGGGCATGTACATCCACTCCAGTGGGTACCCGCCCCAGTGAGAATATCTGCTTCATCATGGTCCTCTCTGAGGGTTGCAGAGAAATCTCTGCTCCAGTGCCTGGAGCACCCTCTCTCCCTCCTTCTTCTCTCACCTTGGTATTTGCAGGACTGTTTCTCACACATTTTTCTCACTTCTCTCTCTCAACCGCTTGCAGTGTTATTTACCCTTTCTTAAATGCACGTTCTCAGAGGCACCACACCTATGGCTGAGGTGTTCAACTGTGTCCTGGAAATGGGTGGGTTGGAACAGATTGCTTTCCTCGTGGGAGGCCACCCTGGGCAGCCCTCCCCAGCCAGGCCAGTGCCTGGGCACCTGTACCCAATACAAAGGCTTAGGGATAAACTACAGCATTTAAGATGAATGGGGAAAATGAGGAAAAGACTGAAGGAGGAGGGGGCATCTATGGAGTTAACCAAGAGGTTGAGGTTTCATGGCTGAAAGAGGGAGCTGCAGGCAACATGGCAGGGCACTTGGGTTCAGCAGGGTACCAGACAGGCTGTGCTGTAGCCAGAGCTCTGAAAGAGTTTGCTAAAGGAGAAAAGGCTGGCCAACAAATGAAAACACTTTTTAGGCAGAATAACGAAAAACAAAGTTATTATTTCATTTTCTCTGAGGGATTCTTCTCCCAAAAGAAATATCAGAACCAGCTTAGGATGAAGATAAAGCAAGAACAAGTAGAAATTAATTTAAATAATAACCTCACAATGTCCAGTGGCATCCTGTCCTCATAGAAATTTCCTGGTTAGTTTCATAGTTTCACCATGACATACTTTAGTGTTTTACCTGAAAGCACATAAATTAATTTATGTGCCTACTCACATCCCATGCCAAGCCACTGTCTGACCCAAGAAAATGTTATTGGCATCTTCACTTTCCAGCAATTTAGTTTCTTCCTAGACAACAATGATAAATCAATTAATTGTCTAGTGATTTAGTTTTAGAAAGGTTAAGAGCTGCAGGAAGCCAAATGTGTCTGTGATAAGTAGGAAAAGTCATTCTTGGGATGAAAAGTCTACTGGGATTGTTAGTGAGCAGCTTTGACAGTAACCAAAATACAGCAGGGAATGATGTTCACTGGTGCCCACTACAGTAAACCATCTAAGATATCACTATTTTAGCTATGAAATTTGCCCTATTTTAAATGTGGTAGGACATCTTACTGGATTAAAGTTAATGCACAGTCCTCTGCTAAATCTAGGTCAAAATGAGGATTGGAAGGCACTTGCCATAACTCACGTATTTGTGCCACGTTCCTCTCTGCCTCCAGCTCTGCAAAAGCTGTGAGGTGTCCCCATGCAGCTGCCTCTGCTCAGAGCTGATCAAGCAGACAGAGGAAATACATTAGAAAACAATTGTCTGTATGTGGGGAAATGTTAACTCTTATGTCTTTCCAAAGTGTTATAAGTGCCCATTAGTGAGGAAGTCAAGGAGTCAGTTTTTCACTGCAGTTGTTATGCAGCAGATTTTGTAATGCGACCCACCCCTCATTTCCTCCTAAGTCCCTATCAGATCTGGAGTTCATGTGCTTGGGAATGTTATCAGGAAAGATATAGGAGACAACATCTGCAAAAGCAGTGACTCATTTGGCTGTCCTGAACCTTCATATTCTCTAGGTACAGAATTTCAGAATCTGCACATTTTGCAACTATAATGGTGACTGTTTTTATAGTCTGCTTCTATTATAGATTAAAATATTAATTTTCAGCTGTTCTTTATTGTCTATGGTATGATGTAAATTTTTTTAGGCTACTAGGAATGTGACAGAATGAATCAGACAGATTTTGGCAGAAAATTGCCTATCTAGCTTTGCATGACACTCCGAAGGCACAGAGTGTAGGTTCATTCACATCACACAAAGCCTTGCCTTTGAGGCAAGGAGGCCACATGAGAGACCCAAGGGAAATTCCAAAATTATCTTTGATGTCAGTGGGGTATGTAATGGTTCATGAAGATCTTTTGGGGGGATGGAAAGTGATTTTAAGTGTATCACCCATGACTTCTGACCTGACAAGACTGTTTGAAATGTTGTATGGAGGAGTTCAGACTGATTTCAAGAGATTGTCAGATCAGTCGTGGGTGGGATTACACATGGAAAAGCATGACATCCTCCAGTGTTAATGAAATTCCTCTGGTGTTTATGGAAAATACGAATATTGGTGAATGGCAGTATCTGATCATTATTTGTTATCTTGTTTTCTGTTTCTGATGCCATTTTAATATAAATAGCACAACTTAGTAGGCCATCAGGAGAGGTAATATGTGTCTTTTTCCTCCTTATACATATTTAGATTATGTTCATTCCTTAAATACTGTGTCAGGCAGAGACACTTGAAAGTAAGATTGATCCTTGCCATCTGTGACTACTGATCCTGGTCAAATACAGAAGAGAAAAGAAACTGCAAGGAATGTTGGGAAGAGCTAGAGGAAAGGCAATTTGAACAGCATGATTGCTAGACTGCTGAGAGGAGAAGGGAGATGTCAATTTTGATGAAGAAGGAAGGGCTTCTAAAAACTCACTTTCTAAGCTGTGCAGAGTTCTCTGCAGTACAGAAGGCTACTGAGTGACTCAAACCAAGCTTGGAAGCAAGATACTCTTGCGAAGGCATATGAGGCAATGGGTGAGTTGGGTATAAACCCTTTTATCCACAATGTGATTTCCCAAGTCACTTTGATTTTTTTTCTGTTAAAATTTGCTATCTTGATTTATAGTCTAATAAATCCGTGTTTTCAAAATTGTTCCTTATAGAGAACCCTCTATATAAGATGATCTGGACACAAGAACTTCTGAGAGGTCTCACCAGCTCAGAGGTTCACCACAGGCTCTTAGGACAATCATTGTTTATGATCTTTCCCTCTGTGTATCTGAACTTTGCCTGTGTTTTGTCTATGTAACTTTCATATCCACTTCCTTCTTTTCATGAAAATGGCCATGAAATTGTCCCTGATGATGTTACATATCAACTGTCATTTACTTTGTCAGCATACATCCAGTTGATATCATGGACTACAATGAGATATTTTCCTCTATGTTTTTCTAATGTAGCACTTGAAACCCAATAACTGATATTTATGGCAAGTTGCAAAAAAAATCCTGGTGCACTAGTATTTGTGTGTTTGTCTGTTGGCTTGTCTGAAAACTCAAGAAGACAGTGGTCTGCATACAACTACCTTTACTTCCTTGTGATTAAGGTATTCCTTTATGAATAAATAAATAAATAAATAAATATAAAATGTAAACTTTGAAGTTCTGCAGTATTGTGCAAACTAGACGTAATTTTCCAAAAACCTTACTCTTTGTGAGCTCAGACACAAGTGACAAGTGGATAAAGACTGTCATATTTAATTATTATTCCTCTCCATGTATCTAGGTAATTCTGAAACAAAAATATTTATTTTAATTTACAGAATTAAATTTATCTGAAGGTGCTTAATCAAAAGTTTGCATAAATTAAAAATAGGCATAAAGATTAAATGTTAAATGTTATTTTTTGACTTTTTTTTACTATTTAATTCAAAGCAATAAAATACAGCCAGAAAAATTACAATTACATCTAGAAATAAGTTAGAAATATTGCAGAATTTTTGCTTTATATAAAAGTAACTGTAATTATCCAAAGGCCTTGATTGCAAAAAAGATAATATAAAGTTTCAAACTCCAGAGATGCATTTTAGGCCAAATGCAGAAAATGTAGCACAAAATGTAAATATATTTATGTAATGTGCTCATAAATGATTCAGTGTTTAGACACCAATCTAATTTTGTTTAAACTGTACCACTTTATTGTAGGCTACAAAATTTTGAAGTTTGAATTAAATTAATGGGCAATATAGATATAGCTTCTGGGTGAGTTCTGTTTTCTTAGTTTTGGTCTCTGTTATTTTTCATTGTGGGGAAAAGCTTAGCTTTTGGGGGAGGAAAAAGTAAAACGGAAGAGAGAAAGATCTTCCTGAATAAATCTGTGTTCTTGAATTTCTCTCTATATGACAATCTATAATTATGATGATAATTCCCCACGTAAAGCAGATGTTCTAGCAGATCTCTTTGGTCTTTTTCATATACTTAGCATTTTTGGGTGCAGGGAATACTAGCCTTTAGCAAGTTATACTTGAGATCTTGACAGACTGGGCCAATGGGCTGAGGACAACTGCATGAGGTTCAATAAGGGGAAGGTTTCTGTCCCCCACTTGGATCACAACCACCCCCTGCAGCACTACAGGCTGGGACAGGAATTACTGGAAAACTGCCCAGTGAAAAGGGACCTGAAGGTGTTGGTTGACAGCCTTCTAAATGTGATCCAGCAGTGTGCCCAGCTGGCCAGCAAGGCCAAAGGCATCCTGGCCTGTGTCTGGAATAGTGTGGCCAGCAGGAGCAGGGCAGTGGTCATGCCCCAGTACCCTGCACCAGTGGCGTCACACCTCAAGTACTGTTATAAATTCAGGACCCCTCACTTAAAAAGAACATTGAGGTGCTGGAGCAAGTCCAGAGAAGGGCAGCAAAGCCGGTGAAGGGTCTAGAAAGAATGGATTAGGAGCTGCTGAGGGAGCTGTGAGTGTGAGAAACTAAGTTTCTCAAAGTACTATCCAAACAGATGTGATAGTAATGAAAATAAATGATGAATGTATTAGTTCTATTGATGCAGTGTTCTCTGTAGGTAAGCATGGTCTCCCATTTGTTTGCCTGTATACCAGTCTCGTGGCTGCCCAAGATTTTGGAGGGACACATTTTGCAAATCTCCTCTATACAGAGGAAGCTAAATGCCCGAATGTATGTCTTTCCTTGCGTAATAGAAAATTTCCACCTTGGGAAAGAGAAGTTTTCTCATTTTTTAATAGAAAAAATAGGATTCAATGAAAAGATATGGAAGGTTTCCCATCCCTAGAAAAAAATGGACATCAATAAAAAGAAACAACTTCCAGGGACTGAACTCTCAAATTAACAAGAAAGAAACTCAGTACAAAATCCCCAATTATTTCTAAAATAGGTGTTGGTTTTTGTTCGGTTTGTGTTACAGGGGAAGATTTTGGGTTCTGGTGTTGGGTTTGAGGTCTATTCTCGCCATAAAATAAAAGCCTCTAGATTCTTAAAATGGATTAAGATGTAGCAAAATTAAGTGAACAACGTACAAGCAAAAGAAAAATTCCAGTGAGATGCAGCATGAGTTACTAGATGCCACTGACTTTTTTATGCTTGGAAGGGGAAAAAGAAACAACAAAAAAAATCTGATTTAATGTTTGAGACAGAACAAACAGCCAGAGGAGTAGCCAACAGAAAGATCATAACACATGGCAGATCATAAATGGCAGATCATGGATGACACAATCATCTCCATATGTGAGCCACCCTTAATGGCCATCTGGGTTAAAAGTTCCTGTACAGAGCTTTTTTTTGACCTTCAGCATGGCAGCAAAATTCCCAAAATTATACAGCCTTCAAGGAAGAGCCAATTATAGAAGGTTCTCTGCAGTGAGACTGTCAGAATATGGGCAATAAATTTTGAAGTGGGTAAGAACTTGGTAGTGAGAAGGGGCCCTGTGTGTCTACTTCTCCAGTCATGCACAACAGGACAGTGAAGGTCAGAGTTATTGGGGGATGATTGTATTAACTGATCATATTTGAGTTTTTCTGCTTGATGTGGTCATATTCCCTTTATCTCTTTTCACAAATCCTGTCTGGTTGAACATACTTGTCATTGGGAAGGAAGAACCGATAATTTCTGAGCAACCAAATTAAGACATACAGATATGTTTCTTTACTAAATCACAACTAATTTTGTGCATGATTTTCCAGCTTATAATTGGATCTAATAGAGATCAGCCATCATTGCTTTCATGCCATAAATAATGTACCAACATAAATATCTGGAGAGGATATATATGTTCTAAAAAAAAAAAGAATGGTAGATAGGGGAGGAACATGTTAGAGAGTCTTGTTTTGTGCAAAGGAATACTGCCGGAATGAGAGCAAATGGGTGTAATAGACCTCAGGAACCACTGGAGTATTGAGGTTGTAACCCCCAGTAGAAGTTCTGCAAAATATAGTGAATTCTAACTAAATTTTAGATGAAAGAGAATACATTTATAAAAGTAAATCAACAGTGCCATTAGCTCCCTGTTATGATTAGAAAATACCTGAAGTGTCCCTTAGTCTTACATGTTGAAACTTGGTTTATTTATATTTTGTCTTTTCAATTGGTTTTCTATTTGGTATCATTGAGTTCTTGGCAAATTGCTTCTGTTGAAATGTCTTGACTCTTTTTCAGTTTTATTAGCTAATTAAATTTTTTTTCCAAGTGAATCACTATCATTCTCTTCTAAAATACATGGCATTGTGTGCTATAAAAAAATGTAATTTAATGTTTGGTGATCCATTGGATGTTCTTGTTGCTGTTTTCTTCAACATAAAGAAATGCCTGTTCCCATAATCCTGCTAATTTTCAGTTTTTGATTCCAAAGAGTCCATATTTTTACATTTTGGAATAAGACTTTTTTCCCCTCAATAAAACGAGATCATTCTGAAATTTGTAAGAAAATATTTTATTTCACCGTAGAAAAACTTTCCTGCCTTCCTTTTCACTGCAAAGCTGTCTCATGTCTCAGAAGTGGTTCTCCAATGTTTCTGAGAACCATAGGGTCAGCTGTGGCTTGAACTCTGGAAGTTACAGAAAAGCTTCTTATGTTTTCAAAAGCACTTATGTTTTCACTTTTTTTTTTTTTTTAATGGGCAAAGTGTAGTTTCTTTAATTCCATATATAATCTTGGTTTAATTCATTTTAAGGGCCTGCTTGTTTCTTGAAGTCATCTCAAGAAAAGGCTATTCTGCTCAATAGTATTATTTTTGCTTAATGTACATGTTGAAGAGAGACTTCAAAATGCATTTAATTGTTAAGTGTCTACCATCATATGAAGGTTTCAATCTATTCAATATTCTTAATATCTTGATGTGCAACTGCAAAACAGGGGTTAAAGAGAGTGTTCTGCTACAGCATTCACTACAGTCATGTTTTCTGTGTATTTAAGTCCCCATAATGGAACAGGAATTTTCATATGAGATTTTAGTTAAAATATAAGAAGTATCATGCAGAAAAATTTTATTATTGACAAATTAGCTGTCCAAGGGTTTGTTATTTCAAACTGTTAACATTTTATATTTGTATTGCAATACTCTAAATGTTTCTGAATGAAAAGAGAAAATCTCGGCAAAGGTTATGATTTCATCTGCAGGTTCTATCCATCTAGCTAGAGGTGAAACCTCTTGTAAATTAGGTTGTCTGAAGTGCCTCCCTACTCCTGTCCCAGCTTGAGCTCCCTGTGTACTCAGAACTGTATGGAGTATTTCACTGGTAATTCCACCAGAGCTTCGTGCATGGCTGTGCTTCTTCCCTATTCCTACTCTGAATACTGCTTTTGTTTTCTTTCCTTTTTCTCTCCCTCTGAGCTGACCAAAGGAAAATGTTCTTTGTGATTTCAGTCATTCTGAACCAAATGACAATAGCTTTGTAGTTCTCTTTTGTATATCTGTTTTCCTGAATTCAGTCTTGAAGTTTTTTAAGACCACCTCTGACAGTATGAAACTTTTCATAATGGAAAGTTTTTGTTCTTTTATGTTATGTATGCTCTTTGTGCTCCCAGTATTTTAATTAGTCTGATTATTACTTTTCCTGTTTTTCCCCAAAATGAAATCTATGGGAACAAAAAATAATTGGAAGAATGCTAAATCTAAAAAGGAGCTGAAACTGAGGTGGAGAACATTTGCTTGTTTTTCTCTGTAGACTCTTAAATCTGATAGCAGCTTCAGACATTAGCATCTGTCTAGACTGAATACTCCTGACATTTAAAGACATCATAAATATCCATTTAACATTATAGGCCATAAAGATTTGAACAATTCCTAAGTAAATTCTCTGTGTGTCAAGACTGAGTGTGATGGCTTCACTCATTTGCTCAGGCTTATTCTAAAATATAATTTCCATTTCAACTTCAGATTTAGAGACATATCTTACTTACCATGAAAAAACATTGAAAACAATTTATTGGAAGAGGAAGGACATCCACCATGGAAATGACTGTGAAATGAGTCGAACATTGTGACCTTGCATAAGATCTGATACTTCAGGAATAGTTGGGATACCTGGAAATCTTGTGGTCTGGCAGCCTTTAGCAGTTGTGTTAGACTGTGTTTTCTTTAATTTCTTGCAACATGCAGTTAGCTTTTTCTTTTCTGAACGAGCAGTGTGTAAACATTTGTATGTCACTGTTAATGAACCTTGTCATATAACTGTCTAAAGTCCCATTGCACTTCTGCCATTTGAAAAAAAAAATCTCCTCTCACAATCAAAACAGAATTTTCTGAAAAAGCTATAAAAAGAAGATAAATTGCAGATTAGCAATGTCAGTTTGGGAAAGATATGCTTTATTACCATAACTACCAAAAGAAATAAACATTTTGCAAATCCTTTAATTAACGCAATTGCTTTTAAATGTTGGTAGTTAGAATTAATTATGGTGGTTTTAAAGTGCTATTTTTTTCTGCCACAGATATAGTATGAAGTATAGAAACTGAGCATTGGTGTGTTGACCTTAGTTTTCCCCAGGGCAAAAGAAAACATTATTCTGACTCAGACTCCTTCCATCTTCATGCCAGAATGACATAGATATTAATGTTTTAGTTTTGCTTTTGTTTGTTTATTTTCTTCTTTGCTTAATTTAGTGTGTAAATTTCCATTATTTAATTTTGTGTTGCTTTCAGCTACAATGTCTTAGTGTTACGTTTATAATCATTGTTGAATTTTAGTGCTTCGGATAAGACAATAAGAAATTAGAGAAGAGACACAGGAAAAGAAATTGTCCATATAACTCATGGTAATTAGGGGTCTTATTAGACTGCATTCTAGTGACCACTAAGTACTTTCTGAAGACAGAAGAGTAAAGCATATGGAAGAGATTTCTTCAAACCACTCTAAATTATGGAACCCTTAATATGCTTCTAATGTTCATTCTCCATA
>VYZP01082606.1:0-24329 GCA_013400635.1 Hypocryptadius cinnamomeus | reverse complement strand
TGCTTTATTAAACTATATTATATTACATTATGCTGTACTATATTAAAGACACATACTGTACTACAAAGAATACTAAAGAAAACTCGTGACTGTCTCCAGACATCCAGGACACAGCTTTTCCCAATTGGCCAAGGAAACAAAACAATCCCCAGCAGAATCCAATTAAGAACTCTCTTCAGGTGAACAATCTTCCTAACACATTCCACATGTGCAAGACAACAGGTGCAGAGAATAGAGATAAGAATCGTTTTCTCTTTCTCTGAGGTTCCTTGCTGCGATTCCCAGGAAATATCCTTGGGAGTTGTGCCTGCCTGCTCTCTGTGAAGAGAGCTGTGGGTGTATCTTGCCTTCAGACTTAGAGCCCAAGGTCTGTTTCTGCCTTTTGATGTTCAGTTCTGTGGATGCACTTGGGCTTAGCCACAAAGTGAGTATCTTGATTCCTCAAGAAAATGAAAAAGCTTGATCTGCCTTGAGCCAGGGTGACTCAGGCTCATTTTAACTGCTGCCTTTTTTCTTGTTTCTTTTTCCCTGATGCATTTTCACTCTATGCAATCAGACCACATGTCTGATTTTTGGGAGTAAGGGGTGATATCAGGCATATGAGTGTGCAATTTCTTATAATAGTATTCAGTTCTTGGGTTATTGAAGGAGACAGGAGTAACAGGACTTTTATTACTTATCTTGTTTTCAGTTATATGTAGATTCATTTTACACTTTTCAGTAGAGTTTACTAAGAGGTATTGGCAGCCTCTAGGAGAAAAGTGAAATCTTTGCATACAATACTGTATGCAAAGGAGGTTTTGTCAAGGGCTTGATTTTATTATGTTGCATCTTGTCAAAATCCAAGCTTTCTGAGGAAGAAGGGAAAAAACCCAGTTGGTTGTCTCTAGGCCACAGTTATTTGAGGGAAGTAGAATAGCAAATGATTGGACAAAATAGTGGTGCAAACTCAGGAGAAAAACATATGCATGTCTTAAGAAAACGCAGAATATAATGCATGCTTCCTCTGTTGGCTTTATGTGTTATCAAGAGACAACTTAAACAAGGTGAAATTTGTCCTTTCTTGTGGACTACAACCGAGGGGAACTAATTATCAGGAAAAAGTTTTCTCCTGTGGACTCACAATCAGTCTTTAGGTCAGAATAAACGCTAATGGAAAAGTGTGTTATTAAATCTAATGCATGGTTTCCAGAGAATAAATCTGAGAGGTCATTCAATAGGGTATTATCATACAGAAGCTTTCAAGCCTGCAGATTGTGATTTGGTTAAAAAAATATGCTGAATATCTAACAAATTTGCATCATGTATGCTTCCTTTATTGCTGTTGAATCATTAAATGAGAAAATGTAACTCCCAGGAAACTTTAAGATGAGGATAGAAGTGAAACTCTTCCTTCCACAAAGCCCGTCTATTTCTGTAAAAAACAAAATGACAACAAATAAGAACACAAAAAATCCTCAAAGCCTGATGAAATAATTTTGCAGGCAGGGACTGCTGCTAAAGCATTTTGTCTGCAGGATTTGGGAGCAGAGAGAGCACAGAGGAGGCTGAGCCTGGAGAACAGCCCAGGGTGCTGCAGCTCTGCCACAGGTGGGTGCTGCCTTTTGTTTTCAGTGCCTCCTACTGAACCTGCGTGCCTGAAGTCACTGAGGGCTGGCAGAGGCTGTGCACAAAGTTCATCCTCTGCCAGATCAGCTGGCAAATGTGACAGAGGAGATGGGTTTTGGGGGATGGGGGTGTGGTGGGGTAAAGAAGGGTGATATGAGCAAGGAAAAGCCTTACCCAATCTCTGCTCTTTAAGACTGGCCATGGCATGTTGTTGTTGGTTTTTGTTTTTTTAAGAAAGGTTGATAAACCTTTGTGTCAAAATGTTTGGACTTTTTTTTGTTGATTTTCTTTTTTTTTTTTTTTTTGCTTTTTTGTTTTCCAAGAAACCTGGAGTGAGCTTCCACAAGCTTCATAAGCAAGCCATTGAATTCCTTTCTAGCATTATTGCTAGGTGCTTAATTTCAAACCTCCTTGCTGCATAAATAAATGGATTGCATCTGACCCTGAAAATCAGTTCATCACCCCAGTTACAGAATTTTAGAACATTCATTCTTCATTCTTTGTGTCTTTCCTTGCATGCCAGCAAGTATTCCTTGTCTAATGATTCTTCCTGTTCTCCTGTGGGCAGTTTCCTACATATTTTTGGAAGGGTCCTGCCCTTTGAAGGGAATATCTTGAATTGAAATTAGGTTTCAAAGAGATTGAAGGCTTTTCTTAAATTTCAGACCTAGGCTCTTGAATGCCTTTGAAAGTTTGAGTCCAGTGGCACACAGAATCCAGAGCATCTCCTCTACTATGCTGCCTGGTATAACTTACTTTAATGGGCTTCAGTATGTAGGTAGAGTGGAAAAGAATGTCTCCTGTGACTCACTAATACAATTTTTCTTATTTTTTTTAATTTATGGATTAATGCTTAAGTATTTATATAAAAAAATTGTTGTCTTGTTTCCTTCCCTCCTTTGACAAACAGTGAATGTGTCACAACTCCTTCTGATTTTACAGAGGTGTTGGAAGGAGAAACAAACATGTTTCTTTGATGAAGGGAGAGCGTTTTAGAACATTTTTTAAAAATTGCTTCAAATAGAAAAGTTTGTTAAAGAAAAAAATATTATAGCATAGTTCTTCTTTTAGCAAAGGATTAAATAAGAAACAACCTAGGGAGGCAGCATTAATACAAAATAAAGGCGCTTCACTTAAATTTAGAAAAATTAGAGGTTTTATTCTTGAGCTTTTCTAAGTGATTTGAGGGGTGAGTTTTTATGCCTCTCTTTTCTCACTGTGAAAATGGCCATATTCCTGTAAACTGAATTATTTTATGAAATAATTTTCAGCTTCTTTTGGAATGAACTTTTGATTTGAAGTATATTCTTAGAGCAGCTCTTTTTATGAAAACTTGATCACCAAGAACAAAAATTAACTCAAGAACATAACATTGGTGGGGTTCTCCTTGACTGTGGCATGCAACTCAAGTTTTTTTGTTATTTGTCAAATAATTCTTCTGTTGCATTGAAGTATGTAAAAGAAGGATTGATGTATTCCTGGGGAATCCTAGCTGGTTGGAAGGGGAGTTGTTCAGTTCTTTTGTTTTAATGATTGTGAGAAAGTGAATTTTGGTGAGTGTTGTCTTTTGAGCTGTAAAGGGAGGCCTCAGACTTGGCCAGAGGTTTGGAAGCTGAACATCTCTGTAGGTACAGGGAGAGCAGTCAGAGCTGTGCTACCCTGTCAGCTGCAACATTTCCATGGCTTTGTCTGCTACAGTCTGTGCTGGAACAATGAAAATAATGTTCAAGTGTTATGTACAGAGTGCAGACTTCTTGCTGTAGGCCACATCAGATGAGAGTTCATTCATGGTTCAGTTCTTGATCTAGTTCTGTTTGATGTCAATGTTTAATTTTGCCAAGGGAATATGAGAATATGCCACTGCCAAATCCAGGGATGCTGTTGATATTTCCCTTGATCTCTAGCATCTTGTTGTAAATGCAAATCCTTGGCCGACATGACTGGCATTGAATGAGTATAGTACATCTCATATATTTGTATTTTGGGATGCTGTGGTGATAAGAAAATGGCAAAGTAGAAGCCTGATTTGGACATGAGATTTGTACTGCCTTTAAAGGGATGGTGCTAGATCTCTCTGGAATTTTAGTTAATTTTCCCCAACAGTGTATTGCCAGCTGGGGGAAAACTTCCATGAGTGTCAGTGCTCCACCTTGTGTAAAACAAAATGTGGTGCTCAGTGCATCTTTCAGGTGGGGACCTGCTCTAATACAGATTTTGCTGGCAGTAGCATTGCTACTAAGTTTTCCCACCTTTTCCCTCCATTTTCTTAAGAGCATTTTGGAGCTTGCACTATTTGGAGGACAGTTTGGCTTCTCAGGTGGACTTCAGAAGACCACAGAAATTCCAGATTGTGTTAAGACAGACACACACACACACAGCCAGCTTAGCTGATCTACCTCATTAAATGTGGGGATTGAGGACATCTGATACCAGGGCTGAGTGAGGATCACAGAGGGAGTGGTGGTTGCTGGGATGGGGAGGGGGCAAAGGGAGCTCTGAGCTCCATCCCTGTCTGTGTGCCCCCCGTGCTTCCAGCCCTGCCTCTGCCCCAGGGTGTGCAGAGCAGGAGCGGGAGCTGCAGGCAGGGGCACAGGGTGGGGCAGCCTGGGCTCACTGCTGGCCTGTTCCAGCCACAGCTGGACTTTCCAAGCTTTGCTTTCAGCAAGTTTGGGGCACTTCTGGTTATTGATGCCTTTAATATTAAAAAAAAAAAAATCTACTTAAAGCTAAAGTAAATATCTATCTACATAACGTATTTAGAATAGGTGATATGATGCTCCTAAATAATTGGGTTTTTTAGGCAGATGTTATAGTTTTGTGGTAGAAACCATGTTTTGAATAAAAATCGTGGCTGCCCTGGACCAAATTTCTTAAAATGACCATTAAGAATATATGTATATTTAGGGGTGTGAATATATAAATATACATATAAAAGCTGGGTTCAATGTGTATTTTTAGATGTACTTTACAAAAAGTTGTTGAACAAGATGCCAGTTGTATGAAGTTCAACAAGGTTAAATGCACTTAGAATCTAACAAATCTATGTCCTCATAACATTAAGATACATGAGAAGACACAACTTTTTAACAAGTCAAAAATATGCAGAACTGGATTAAGATAAAATTCCTGACAAAAGGTCTTTGTAAATTAAAATTCTTAAATAAATTGTGGAGTTTTTGCAAGATTTATTTTTTTGCTGTTGAGAAAAAATATTCTACAAAGCAGTAAAGGTGCTCTTGTGCACCAGAGCAAAGGGGTTCTTGCATTTCAGTGTTTGAGAGTTGTTAGAAGTGTTATTTATTAGTTGTCTGAGATACAAATAGAAACCATTAGAGCAAATGAGCTCCTAATTAAAAGAAAGCAAATTGTTGTTGTTGGGTATTGAAAGAGGAGAAACATAAGATACAACTGGGATCTTTTTTTCTGTACAGTTTTATTGGATGTGCTAGAAAGAAAGTGGTTATTGGCCTTAGAAACCTTGAGAATAAGGCCACAAGTTTTAATTAACAAACCCTAATCAGTTGTTAAGTTCTTGCTGTTATAAATACTAAAGATTGACCTCTGAAGGTCTAGAAAATTAACCAGAGAATTTTTATGGTTTGGTTTTAAAGTGAACATTCTGGGCATCTAAGCAAACTTTTCACACCAAGTTTGAGAGTAGAGCAGGCTCATTCTGAGAAGGGTACAACTGGAAGGATCATATGTCATTACATAAATACTTTATGTTTGCAGGTAATTGTGTAGTAGATAACTAGCTCAGAATTCAGGTAGTTTTTGTGCCTGTTCCTCATAAACAGGAGAGTTTTCACTGTGCCTTATTAAAAATTTAAGTGGAATGAATGAATGAATGAAGTCTGCTAAACCACCTCCCCAAGCCCCAAAATGTGAATGTCCTAAGTTCCTAGCAAGAGATTTAAGTGAAGCCATTCAAAAACTCATTTTTGTTTTTAATTCTACTCTGAAATAGTTTGAAGTATGATTGATTTGCTTTAAAATGATTAAGAGGGATTAATAGAAACATTTCAATTGAATATTTGCCTTATTGACATCTGTCATCTTATCCTCACATCAGTAAACTTTGGTTTAGTGCCAAATAAGTAAAAAAAAAATCACTTTGACTTGTGGTGACCAGGGTTTAGCCACCTTCAGGCCTATTCTGTTGTCAGCTTTTGCACAGGTAGAAGCTGGTGTACAACACAAATTTGTTGTCACTACTTTACACTGACTCTCTTTGTGTGTCCTGTTGGTGCTCACTTTTACAAGGTAATATTTTGTTTTAGAGGAGTTACAGCAGTGTAATGTTAATTTAAACTGTAGCTTATTGTTATGGTAACTCTTTCATATGGGCAAATGATGGGAAGGATTGCAATTTGAGGCTTTTTTATTTAGATAATAAAATTTGAATGTGTTAAAGTACTCTGCAGCATTTCAGCACCTTGTTCTTGCCACAAACAGGAATTTAAAAAAAATCAGTGTTCACAGTTGGACTTTAGGAATTACTATTAAACTGCTTGTGTTTCCTCAAGGTCCCTGTGCTGGTGTAATGAGCTGCAGTCTGGCACATGCAGCTTGGTCCAAGGCTGCCAGCCTTGTGGAGGGATGCTGTGCTGTGCACACAGGGCTGGGCAGGTCTAGGAGGCAGCTTTGCATGAATCTGCCTTGCATGCTGCAAGCATTTGGAGATCTGCTTGAGTAGAACAGGTTGTCATCATATTACCATCATTTATTCAAGGGATGAATAATGGACCCTCATTTATTACACAGTATAATGGGAGAAAAAGCAGACTGCTATTTAAACATTTATTGAAAATGACGTAGGTGTTTTTATTTCTACTATTACACCATACTGATTTTTTCAGAAACTTTTTTCTTTTGTTAGTTGTTTTTTTTCCTCAGTTTGTTTTCCACTTTTGCTTATATTTCCTCAAACTTAAAGCTACAAAAAGGGCAGTTCCCTTCAATGGTAAAAGGTATCTGCTGGGGGCTGACTGGATCCATCTGTCAGAGAAGGGGAAGAGAATTTTTGCTCATAGGCTTGGCAAGCTGGTAATGAGGGCTTTAAACTACAGGTGCCTGTGAAGGGGAACCTCAGTCCACCCCACTCCTGCCAGTTTGAGTCCAGTGCCAGCAAGAGGTGGGGGATACACCACATTATAGCTTAAATATAAGGTGGAGGGGAGAAAAAGGGGAATACAGCTCCCATTTTGAAAAAAAGGGAGGAAAAGGAGGACTCAAGGACCAGGGTCAGTCAGTCTCACCTCTGTGCCTGGCAAAATGATGGAGCAGATTTTCCTGGAAGCTGAGAAGACACATAGAGAAAATGAGGAGCTGATTAGTGATAGCCAGTGTGGGTTCACTGAGGCCAAATGGTGCCTGACAAACTTGGTGGCCTTTTATGATGAGGTTACAGCACTGGTGGATAATGGCAGAGTAACTGGCACCCTCTGCATGGACTGTGCAGAACACCTGACACGGTCCTGCTCCACATCCTGCTCTCCAAACTGGAGAGATGTGGACTTGCTGGATGGAGGAGGGGTCTGGGGTGACCTCAGAGCCCCTTCCTCTGCCTAAGGGGCTCCAAGAGAACTGGAGAGGGACTTTTGGCAAGGGCATGGAGTGACAGCACAAGGGGGAATGGCTTTAAACTGGAAAAAGGCAGGTTTAGAGTAGACATTAGGAAAAAATTCTTCCCCTTGAGAGTGGTAAGGCAGTAGAACAGTTTGGCAGAAAGGTTCTGGCCTTCCCATCCCTGGAAGTGTTCAAGGCCAGGTTGGATGAGGTTTGAGCCACCTGGTCTAGTGGAAGGTGTCCCCACTCTTTGGCAGGAGGGTGGAACTAGGTGATCTTTAAGGCCCCTTCTAACCCAAACCATTCTGTGATTGTATGATTTACTATTTCCAGACTGAAATCTCTTTGATTTTACAGATGCTGAAATAATCATTACATAAAAAGGACTTTCATTTTTCTTGCAGATCATACACTTCTTTCTATTTTGTGGACCAAGGAACACTTTGCTAATGGAGGCAAAAGTGTCTTGAAGGGAGAAATAATTTTTTTGAAATAAAGTATATCAGTTTTTAGGCACAGATGGAATAGATATTTATGCTAATGATGGTTGAGTCTTGGGGTGTGTGTACTGTAGTTGTCATTGGCAAATTAACATTAGGTTCTGTGGGTAATTACAGCTGGTGCCATGTCTGACTGGTAAAAGCAGTATCGTGGCTCTGTAGTTAGAAGAAGTGACGAATAGTAGGGTTTATAATGCCTCCCACTGCAAAACAGTGTGTCATTACAGCTCTTTCTAAATATATCTCATCATGCATTTATCTTTTCCTGTGCTGATTGACTCCTATTCTCCTGAGATGTATTTAAATGTCATTTTATCTTTCAGTGGCAGAAATGTTGATAATTTATCCTAGAAAGAAGATGACATTGAACAATATTTTGAAAAGAAAAGGTAGAAGAATTTCAAGTCAGTTTTGCTTGTGTTGGCAAGTGCTAGTTCTAGTATTATCTGTAATTTTTAGTAAAAGGAAATGACATTGATTTGAGGGGATATATGGAGAATATTCGCAGATTGTCCTGTAAATTTGTTTTCAATTGTCAAGGTAATGCATTATTGCACTCCAAATGGTTGCTTTGCTGTTTTTTCTTTTCTGTAGCTGCAGAAAATATTTAATATGTTTGGAAAGGAAAAAGCTGAGCACACCATTATGCCTTAACAACAGATACATTCAATGACAGATGGCTATGCATGTTGAGTGTTGTTTTTAAGCTATAATTGGATGCTTATGTAAGTATGCTTAGTCAAATATGTGTAATTAAGCTATCTTGTTAGGCAGGCTAACTTACAGGGCAGGCCAGGTCTCAAAGATGTCAAAAGTAATGGTTGTACTGGACTTGTTCTGTTGAAACACTTACCTAAACAAAACCCAAAGAGAAGCATCTGCTGTTTTCAGTTATTGCTGTTTACTGCAAGGCCTTCAAAATCAGATGAAGATGAAAATTAAATGACATAAAATGCCATGGGAGGTTTTGTCTGCTCTATTTTTAAACCTCAGACTATGGTATGTGTCTGAGAGAGGGAATGAGGGAGTCACAAAAGACATTTATTCTTAACACAGCTGGTAGCTTCCTTATTGTAATGAGGTGTAATAGAAGTGCAGAAATCTCCAGCTGAAGCCAGTAAGTTGGTGGATACTAAACAGAGCCTTCAAAATTGACATGGTTGTCTGAAATCCATTCTTAGTGAGTAACATCCTCAATTCACTGTGAACTTTAGGAAAACTGCATAGTCAATAGGCACAAGGTGTTCCTGCTTCTTGATGACCAGTAACCCCAAGCTGCAGAAATACCAGTGTGCTGTGCTCATCTGCTCCTGCTGTGATGTGGAAGGAATGTTTTCCCCACGAGATAAAATGTTTTTGATGTTCAGAGTTGACAAGAGTACTGGGACATTTTTTGTTTGGTCGCCTATGAGATGGCCTGATTTATAACTATTTTGCATCAGGATTTTTTTTTCTTGTAATTATTCTGTTCAATCTACCACTGCTCCTATGCTTGCAGAGAAAGCCTTCATTCTCCTCTGATATTATGAAAATAGAGAAAAGCAGCAATTTTGGAAAAGCTCCTCATGCTCAAACCAAGTTTAATTAGTTGCTATATTAACATGAAACTTGGCTTAGATCTTTAAATTAATCCAAAGTGCTGAACTTATCAAAATCAAGAAAAATGTGTTCCATACTTATATTTCTATTACAATCACTTCAAAATGTGACTGTTAGTGATTAACATATTCTTTATGGACTTGCCCAGAAAACATAATTTACACACATAGGCCAAGGTGTTTTCTGCCATACAGTTGAGAATAAACACCTCTTTTACCATCAATGTGACATTAGAGGTATAAAACAAGACCTGTATTACAGGTTTAAACTAGGAGGATCATTGTTTTGAATGCTTGCATGTTTTCTATGCACAGATCATACCAACTTTAAACAGAAGCCCTCTTCTGGCAGAATGTTTTTAATAATACCAATATTTGATATTCTCTTCACACACTTTCCTTCAGCAAGATGGGTTTGCAGGAGGTACAGTCATCATCCACTCTTTTTCTCCTGCTTGTGACCTCTAAAAGAGCATTTGCTGGTGCCCTCCCCATGGGTGGATTCTCTACTCAAGGTACCCAACAGAATCTTTGCTTTTGGCTCGGTATCTCCTCCCCAGAGAAATGAAGGATCACATGTAGTTCCTATGTTTTTGTTTCCTTGGAAGGTTTTTCTGTCTGTTTAGAACTGTATGGCCTGACATTTCTGTGTTGTTTTCCCCAGGAATTGCATAAGGAGAAACTGTATTTCTGAATTACTTCTGAGAAGGAGATGCTTCCTAATTAAGTGCTTTGAGCTCAGGCTTTCCAAGTATCTTGCTGCATCTAGTTTGGAGTCTTGAGCAGTCACAAGGTGATTTCAAGTTGCTGGGCAACCAGGAAATGCAGTAAATATGGAAAATATCAGTATTTTCCCCTGTAGCTAATCCCATGTCTTTATAAATTCTGACATGTGGATTACTCTTGTTTTCTGTGCATCATCAGTAAGTCAAAAATGTCAGGGTTTTTTTAAAATTAGTTTGACTTCCCTTCAAATGAAAAGACAATATATGTACCATTTTAATTGATGTCATATTTAGATTACAGAACAGAATTGGTTAGAAAATAATTTGGAGCTTTAACTCTTGATCATAGTAAGGGTTACCTTACATTCCATATCTATAATTTTCAAGGAACATTGTTTGATACAAATGTTAGGCTGTAACTAGAATTTTGTTTCTCTGTTTATGAGGTGAATTTTTCATGTTACCTTAACTCTGTGGCTAGATGTGAGATAAAATGAAGCCCTGCATGTTGCTTACTTGGTGGTACTTGGTAGTAGTAATGAGTTTATTCCATACAGATAATCCTTTGATTTAGAAATTTATCTGTGTGTTTTAAGCCAGAAGACCAAGTTCCAGTATTTTCCCGTTGCTTACCCAATACCCTGAGTTGTAAGGGACCCACAAGTATCATGGAAGCTCAACTGCTGGCCCCCTAAGGACCCCTCCTACAATCTCACCCTGTGGCTGGGAGCATTGTCCAAACACTTCTTGCACTGTCAGGCTTGAGACTGTGACCACTGCTGGACTCTGCTCGGTGTCCAAGCACCCTTTGTGGGAAGAACTTCTTGCTACTATCCAGCCTAAACATCTCCTGCCTCAACTTCATCCCACTCCTTTGAGTTCTGTCACTGGTCATGAGAGTGAAAAGATCTGTGCCTGCTCCTCTGGCGGCTTCTCTGGATATTCCAAAGGAAGCTGCAAAGATGAGATTCTCTTATCTTTGCAGCCTCCTTTGGATGCTCTCTGACAGCTTTAAACCTTTGTGTACAATCCCAAGTCCTCAGCTGCCCCACAGGCACAGCCTCAAAGCCCTTCACAGGGCAGAGGAGCCCTCGAGAGCCAGCAGCACCTCCCAGCCTGGTGCCATCAGCACCCTTCCCAATGGTGCACCCAGCTCCTGCAGCCAGATTATTGATAAATATGTGAAAGCAAAGCTTGGGGTCAGTTTGATCTGACTGGGAAGCATGACTGTCTTCTGTGAGCACATAGGTTGTTGCTGAGAACTTTGCTTTTAAATTTGTACTTCGTACCAGATGAGATCTGAAGGAAACCCTTGGCTTCATTAAGGTGCAAGGCACTGGAAAAGATTTTCAGTCTTGGCTTTCCCTGCTGGTTTGAACAATAATATCTTCTGTTGAAGGAAATTCAGGGTTTTTTTTCTTTTTGGTATTAGTTTTATCAATTAAACATGTTCTTGGATATGAACTTTTCATCACTGGGAATAGAGTATTGGAAGAAAACAAATGCTACTTCTTGTCTGCTCCTACCTTCCTA
Source organism: Hypocryptadius cinnamomeus (assembly GCA_013400635.1). Classification (NCBI taxonomy): domain Eukaryota; kingdom Metazoa; phylum Chordata; class Aves; order Passeriformes; family Zosteropidae; genus Hypocryptadius; species Hypocryptadius cinnamomeus. Next base: position 12,797 of record VYZP01082606.1, on the reverse strand, counting down.
GACAGAAGAGGGATAAAGAATTTTTGGAAATCCTTTCCTTGCATCTTCAGAGAATCTTTTGTTCTGCTGTTGTCTATAGTTTTCAAACAGAAATGTCTGCATTAGTTTTGACATGGTCAAAGATACTTTATTTTTTCTTACTTTCAGTAAATAAAAAAGGAAACCTTACATTTTTGATGTTGCTGTCTGGTTGCTATTAATGTGAGGGAGAAAAATGTCCTGTTTGTATTTCCTAGCACAGTTCATCTCGATTTGAAAAGAAAAACAGTATCACCCTTCCTTAAAAAAAACCCTAAAACCACCATGCCCCAGAACAAACAGACATCCTAAATAAAGGAAATGCTTCTTTGGGTGTTATGCTAAATTACCTTGGGCAGTGAGGAGGCATTAAAGATTGAGTTCATTCTTGTGGGATTTGGGATTGTTCCCATGATTGTTTAGAAACAAAACCCCCTAACAAACCAAATAACAACCAATAAAAACCCACCTCAAAGACTATTAAAAACTTATTTTAGTATTTCAACGTTTACTGGGTTGTAAGTAGATGGTAGCCATAACTTTGTTTAGAGTAATAAACACCTTTGCTGTCACAGTCCTCATTTTCTGTCTTTTAATGCATGTGCTTGTGCAGCAGCTTGTGGAGTTTTAAGGTACAGCAGAAGTATTATATATATGGCCCAGAGAGGAGTTTGTAATTAAAAAAAAGCACAGAATTCTGAAAAATTTGGATTTGGTCTTCACAAACTTCCCATTGTTTTTTATCTTTCTACAAGGTTATAGAAGCCCTTGCAACTGGCTTGATGCAGTTCTTTTCATTGCTTTGTTCTTAATAAATGCTTTTAAAAGAGGAATTTATCTATTTCCTCTCAAAGTCATTGTGGGGATGCAGTCATTTTTCACATCAAAGCCTACCTTTAGAAATGTTTGGAAGTGTAGGCACCATCTTTTAAGCTTTTTCTCTTTGTGGATATTTTCTGCTGGTTTGAAAGCCTTAATTCGATTCTGACAGCTTTGCACTCCTCTCTCTCTCTCTCCAATTCTTATTGCTCTGGCTTCACACCCCTGTTGCTGTTCTTCAGCACACCTGCACAAGCAAAAGTATCTCTAAATATTATAGCCACTGCCAGTCCAGCAGTATGAAACACTTTTTTTTTCTCTCATAACAGAAATTTGTTCTTCATAAAGTACATAAAAAATTCATCCTATGTAGTCCAAACTGTGTATTAGGATTTCTACTCATCTGGCCTGGGAAGTAGGTGTGACTTTAGAAATAAGCATATGTGAATATACTTCTATTTTTTTATAAATAAACCTACATACCTGTGTTTTCAAGTTAGGTGAGGATACAAAATTGATAGAATTTTTGGTGTTAGATCAAAGTTATGGCCATTTTCTCCCCTCTTCAAAAATAGATTTAAAAACAAAAATCACTTTCTATTAATCACATTTTATGAAACTAAAATCTGTGTTGTAGTATCTGTGTGTTTTGGTTTGAGGATTTATTTTGTTTTTGTGGGGACATATCTCTATAAATATCTAGCAATGAGTGCTTTCTATTTGGGTAATTGGTGGTTGCCTGGTGAATTCAACCATTATATTTATCATAATTTTTTGTGCAGTCAAAATTATTTATTGAGCTATAAATTCATTTGAAGGTAACTTGTGTCAGGCAAAGTACTTCAAATAGTAATTCTCATCTTTCATTCTTTCAAGTTGGCATCAATATCCATATCCAGCTACAGATGTATGGATATAAAAATATATATAAAATAAAAGCATTTATGAGCATTTTCCTATAAACTAATCTAAAGCTGCCGGCTACAGAAAACAAAATAGAAAGTTTAAGTTTATTGTATTTTAAATTAGTTTGGAACGTTATTGGAATAAACTCTATTTAAGATCTCCAGCAGTAAATTCCAGGTGCTGCTGACTTAAAATATTGCATGCTCTTTAAGTGGGGAAGCCTGGCAGAGTTTCTGTAGTCAAGGTCTATGTGGGAATGTGGCAGTGTTAATTTCAACTTTCGACGCATTTTCTTGCACCTAATGTTACATGAATCTGTGTGTTGTAAAAGGTTCTGGGAATTTAAGAGCTGTTTAATCTTTGCAAATTATTTCTATAAAGCTTGGTATTTCTGGTGGAGAAGACAGTGGGACCTTGCCGCTTTTTATTTTGCTGATAAATGTAGCTGTATAAACAAGGAAAATGAGAACCTCACAATATCTCTAAGCCTTTTTGGATGTATGCTCAGCACAAGACAATTTCATGCAGACTCAGGCAATTATAGTCTCAAAAAGTCACTGATGTGTGCAAAGTTCTTATTTCATATTTCATGCCTAATTGGGAAGCTGCAGCTACCATACTTTTAAAATTTAATGAAACATTGAGCCTATTTAAAGAAAAACTGATTTTATCTTAATGTGTGAGATGCAGTAAAATTTGCACTTATCTTCCCATATCTCCAGTGTTTTTGTCAAAATTAAACCAGAATTTATCAGCAAATGCAAATACTTAGTGGTCTCTTGAGCCTTTTCTTTCATCCTGAAATGTTTTTCTTCTGTTTTGTTGATAACTTTCTTCAAAAATTGAGCTAGATTCTTTAAAAGCCAAGCTTAAAAAGCTCTTCTGTTAAACAGGAGTGCTTTATAAGGATGCAAAATTTTGTGAGAATCTTAGGTTTTAGTGTAGTCTCCAGATGAATGCTGTTGGAGGGTCATGACTTAGAAGCTGTTTAACGCTCAGTGGAGAAGCTTAAACCATTGTCAGAGAGAAAAGGAATGTTTTTATGTTAATCATGTAAAGGTTATTTTTGAAAGAGAAGAGAGGGTTCTTCAATCCAGTTCCTTAAAACAAAATGGGAATTCTAGGAGCAGAGGTGAGATATTTGGTGTGCTCTGTGTCATAGAATTGTGGAAAAGGTGGGTTTTCAGCTTTCCATTTTCTTTGGAAGGTATGTGTGCCATGTAAAAGTGAATTTTAAAATCATATCAGAGGAAACTCAGGCAAAGTTATTTCCATGTAAAGTAAAAATGTTGTCAAAAAAAGCATAATATCCTACTTATAAATGCAATGCTGGAAGAATGGCCTAATGTTTCTGAATTAAAATGAAAGAGAAACAAAATCATCATAAATAGGTAGTGATCCATAGTTAGCTCCCCACCCTTATTTTATGGAAGTTATGTAGTTTAGACTAAGAGGATGTTTCTGAAACATAAAATATGAGAATATTTAAAAAATATTTTTTAGATAGCACCTTTGGAAATAAATCCTGAAAGGTCTTTTGGCAATTGCCTTATGTCCTAGAAGTTTGGAACAATTGCAGAGATGGAATATCTGACTTGTGAGGTAAGAAGATGTATTTGAACTTGTAAGCTCATTCCTTCCTAAGATGACAAAAATCAAACTCATACATTTACAAGTCTTATTAAACATATTACTAAATGGCTCAGAACTGTTATTTTTTTTATTTTTGTGCAATAAAGCTTGTCTTCATCACTGGATGTCAAGGTGATTTATAAAGGAATTAAATGTTGTTACAGCAATTTGTCATGTTGGGATGCTGACATGTAGAAAATGAAATGGTTTGCCAAAGATTACTCAGCAGACTGATGGAAAAGCAAGAATAGGCTTTAATCTCTTCATTCTGAGTCACTCCAGTCCCATAATCGTTGGGCCATGGAATGAAATGTGAAGGATTATAGAGGTTTCATTACGTGGTGCTGCTCCTCTCTTCCTGTGTTCTTAATGTGGGTATATGTTGTTTGACAGCTGACTGACACACATACACATTTTTATTTCCTTATGTAACATTAAATCTTTGGTATCCTTTGCTGGTAGCATTTTTCTTGTTTCATAAACCAAACAGGAATGCAGCTGTCATACTTTCTTGCTTCAAATATCCTTTATAGAACTTAATCAAGATTATTATCTAAAGGCCTGTGCTTAATTCCCAAAATTTCATGTTCTTGAAATCCATGGAAATGAGAACTAAGCTCCAAATTCATCCCAAGATCCAAACTTTTCCTTTGAAATCTGGATGTTTATCCTTCTTAAAGTTCAGAAGTGCTAGAAATGTGGATTCACATTCTTGGTTTACATAAACAGAACAATTACTTATGGAATCCAAACTCTTTGCAAGAGACAAATATTATTTTTTTATTAGAATGTTGTCATAGGAGTGTGGGTTTTTTAAATTAAAATGGATTTTATGAACACTGAATAGTAATATCAGTGAAGTGTAGATGTGCATATGTACTAATGTGTTCTCTTCAATGACTGCATCATCACAAAAAACATTTCTGCTTTTCTTAAGTATTTAAGAATCTATGTATATGCCTTTCAATGTGGAATTATGAGTTGTGTTTATATGTAGTTCTTCTTGGAAAAAGCTCTTTTAACTACACAATCTTCAGTGTTGTTTTGTGGAATTGACAGTTTATTAAAGAAAAAATAATTGAAAAAACCCTCTCATACTGGGTTGTCCTTGCTAAATTAGAACTCCAAACTGGCAGCTGTTGAAGGCGAAAAGCACACTGAGAAGAAGAGCGTCAGTGGGGTGCCAGCTGCTGCTCCTGCAGTCTGTGGTTTCTGTCTCCCTGTGTGGCAGCGTGCAGGGCAGGGGGACAGAGGGAAACGGAGCCAGGCTGAGCAGGAGGCTTTTGCTAACACTGGTGCAACACTGGAGCAGCTTTGGACGGGGTCTGATACAGTTTCTGATTATCTCCAGATGCTTTCAGTAGTGGTTGAAATCCGACCTTGCTTGCACACGATTTTCACTCTGGTGTACATAAAGCAGGGAATAAATGGGAGCTGCTGTGCTCAGCTCCTCAGGAGCTGGACAGCACAACTCTGCTATCCTGCAAAGTTACTCCAGGTAGCACATTGTATTGCTTCTCAGCACTGTCACCTGTGAAGTTCAGGAAATTCTGCAAAAGATGGAGAAAATATTGGGACAAAGCCTTTCTTGAAAATTATTTTTATGTAATTGAAGTGCTACTGTATTTTGTCAGGCTTTTCCATAACTAACACAAATACTCTGTGTATCTGCAAAATTTGATTTCCTTCTCCTTTTGTAGTACAGATTCCAAGATGAAAACAATGTGAAGCAGTTCCCTTGAAACACACACAGTGTCTAAAAGTATTTAGATGTCATTAAGTCTTGGTGTGCAAGCAGCTAGAATTCATGTCCTGTGGGGGGAGGGAGAAAGGCTCCTTCATTACAATGTTAATTCTGTTTGAAAAGTTTAGATTAAATAAAAGCTTTTCTAACTGCTCTTAGGCAAACTGATGTGTGGCAGGTGCTTAAATTCAGGTAAAGAACAACTGATACACTCTGATGACCTTAACAGCCGCTCCTCTGGGTGGTTTTAGTTTCCTCTCCTGTGTCCAGAATGCTTAATGTTTGTACACTGGAAATGAATTAGATGCTCACTGGTGACATTGGCAGTACTGAGAACATCCACTGAAATAATTGGAGGAAGATTGGGAAGGTAGAAACATCTATGACAATACTGTGCAGTACCCATTGACAAGTTTTGCCATGGAAAACCTGAAATTAGTATTTTCTCCTTTTAATCCTTATAAAAGGAGATATGTGGTAGGTGTGGCACTCTCATCCATGTGGGTTTCCAATGTTAAAAATCTTAGCTGTTAACCTTTAGCTTTCCTTGGAGAGGGAGAAGCAAAAATTTTGGAGCATAAGAATCATGGTAAATTTGGGGATAACATTAGACATGGATAGTCTGTCTGAAAGATTCATTAAATAGTTAAGTTTGCTTTTAGTGTGAGCTGTTTTTGAAGCAGAAATGTGGAAATTCAGGGACTGAAAAATGACAAATTTAGCAACATAAGATCAAAGAGACATGAGAATAGGGGAAAAAGAAGTGGGTATCTTTAAAGTATAATCTTCAAATCTGACAACACCCTAAAGGTTTCTCCCCAGCCTAGATAAATATGAATTGTATGTATTGTAAGAGACAAGAATTTTTTTACAAAGTTGTTGCAGTGAGTTAGTAGCTTATTGTACAATATTTAAGAAAAAACCCCACCTCTTAACAATAATTTTTTTTAGTAGCAATGAAAATCTCCTGTGCTAAATGAATCTCACTGAAACCACTTGCTTCTCTTTGCTTGTCATACCCAGTAGAAGGAATCAATATGAAAAAAGCTAGCATAACTGGCATGTATTATAAATAAAGCTGTCTTGGGGACTACATAATAATTTATCAAAATAGACTTATAAGTGTTCACCATCATCAATCATTTCACTTAATCTTGGTTTAGCAAAAATATATTAACATATTAGCACACAGTATTATGGATGAAAAAGGAACTTTAAAGCATCTTTGAAAAATGTAGAGGATCTCAGACTACAGAAAAATGATATGTGTAACTCAGAGCAATGCAGATTAATAATTTTGTAGCTTTATTTATAGCTGTTCATTTTTGTTTTGCTGTTTAATTTGACCAAGTGAACTGCAGTTTTAATTTCCTTCCTTGTGTTTTATTCACTCCTAATATGCTGGTGACATATTTATTTTCCTATGTACTTAATATTTCATAGAATTCAAGTTGGAAAAGACCTTTAAGATCAAGTCCAACTGCTAAACAAACTACCAATCCAAACCCCAAGCACCCCATCTACACACCTTTAAAGTACCTCCAGGGATGCTGACTCAACCACTTCTTTGGACATCCTGTTCCAGTGCTTGGCAGTGACAGAATGTTATATGTTGTGTAATATCCAGCCTGAACCTCCCCTGGCACAACTTGAGGACGTTTCTGCAGGTCCTCTTGTCTGGGAGAAGAGCCTGACCCCCACCTGGTCACAACCTCCTTTCCAGGAGTTCTGGAGAGTGCTGACATCCCCCTGAGCCTCTTCTTGTGCAGGCTTAGCTCCAGCTCCCTCAGCTGCTCCCCAGCAGGCTCAGCCCCAAGCCCTGTGTCCTGTCCTGTCCAGGTCCATGCCCTGCTGCCCTGGGAGCTGGGGGCTGCTGGGGGGCCCTGGCCTCCCCTGGGGGTCCCCCTGCTTGGCAAAGCCCCTGTGGGCTGTGCTGGAGTGCTCAGCTGTGGACTAGAGGGGAGAGACTCTGCTAGAATTAGACTAGTGACAAACAAAAGGATTGAAAAATAGCTGTAAGGACCCTTATGAACAGATGGTGTGATTCTGTAAGGGTAATTATATCATGATCCTAATTAATCACAACAGGAATGACCTTTTACTGACTCATAAAATAATTTCATTTAGAGACTCTTCCGTCAAACTTTGATTTCTATTTTATTTTTGCCTCTTTTCTTTTCCTTAGGTCAGATACCCATGTGCTCTGTATGCAGTAGAGCAGCTTCAAGAGATAAAAATGTAACTATGTGTTGGCAAAGTTGACACCAGTTATTACATCAGGTGAGGTCACAGGACTTGGAGGTGAACTTTTGAGCTGGTGAGTCCAACCCTTTGTCTTCTCAACATTTATCCCGTGTCTGTGCTGTATTCTTCTCCTAATGCCAGTGAGTATTGTTTCCCAGCAATATATTCATTAATTCAGCAAGTCAGGTTTTTAGTAAATTATTTATCTTGTGGTATGCCATGAAGAAATTTGATCATTTTATCTGGTGTCTAGGTTAAGTTATGTACTTCCAGTCATAAGACCCAAGGAATTTCTCTGACCATTTTTGTTAAGAGTTTGTCTGGGATTTTTCTGTTTAATACTTCTCAAGACTGGTTGTACCCTTGTGGTTAGGACTTTATTTCTTCAAATATCAATGCACAAATGCTATCTAGTTATTCATTTTAGTGCATTTTTTGCTCTAATTATGCCTATAGGGAACTTTAACTGTTATATCTTAAATGTCAAAATACCACGTAAATTACTGCTTCCTATGGGAAAACGATTGTTTACTACACTGAAAAGTCATGAGATGTGATGATCAAACTATGAACAGAGAAAACACAACTAAAGCAAATATTTAATGTGCATTTTCATTTAAATAAAAACCACTCTGTAGCTCTGAGGGGTTTTTGTTTTTTTTTTCCCCCTGTTTTTTTCAGTTGTTTTTTTTCCCTTTGTTCGTTTTACTTTGATCAAGTGTTCTCAAGGAAATTACATGAAGTGTATGTGATTGTTGCTCTGACTGCTTTTTTGTTGTTTTTGTTGTTGCCTATTGTGTCTCTTTTAGTCTGAAACTCTCCAAAACTTTTAAATGGTGTAACATAATGAACTGGCCAAGTGAAGTGCTTCAATTCTTGATCCAGTAACTACCAGTAATGAGACATGAAATGCTGTAAAAAATCAAAGCCCTTGGGGGGAGACAAGCTGTTTTTGAAGAAAAGGGAGCACTGTGCCATTATGTGCTTCATAATCCTTCTGTCATTTCTACAAGTGCCAATATAAAAGTTAAACAGAAGGAAATGTGCTAAAGTACATTTTGTGCATTCCAGGTGTTTCACTGAGTGACAGTGGAAAGCATTCAGCTATGTGTGCTCTTGCATTTCTACATGGATAACACTAAAATATTCTGAGCATCACAGCAGCTCCCAAACAATGAGAAAAGAAAGTGTTTTCTACATGGACCCATTATGCACACACATAGCATAAATAATTTTGTTTCTTTGATCTTCCTTTAATTTTGGCTCTGCTGCATATTCTCCTCTGTTAGAGCTGCAGAATTCTGGCTGCTACTGTTTATATTTCTCTTGTCTCATGGGGGGGTCTTTAGGAAGCAAACTTCCCATCTTTGAATTAGAGAAAAGAGGCCACAACAGCTGTTCCTGATTGGTAGCTTTTGTCTTTTAGGGAGTATTGTTCATGTTTCTTTCACAGATTTCCCAAAACCTCTCCTTGGTTTGATACCCTTACTTTTCTAGCATAGTAGAAATCTGTTTTTTTTTAATTTGTGGGTGACATGACAATGGAATAGAGTTATTTGCTTTTGATTCCTGTTCCCTTTTTATTTTTTCACTTTTTAAAAAAAATTGCTTTGTTTTAATTCAGTGCCTTCTATTCTCTTTGGGGTTTTCTTTTGACTCAGAGCAGAATGCTTATACTTGAATAAATAAATGAAAAAAAGTTAATTTTTGAGCATTATAAAAAGGGGGACTAATTTCCCATTTAAGAAAAAAGAGCTTTTAAATTAGATATCAGTTTAAATAGTAGACTTTTTTCAAAATTGAGAAACTTCTTTTATGAGGAATGATAATTAACTATAGCTGGGAAATGTAAAACTTGGGTCTTCGTGTTGGTATTTATGCAAATGCCCTCCCTCAGCTTAAGAACCTGGTAAAATCTCTTAAATAAAACTTGATGATATCCATGTATAATTTGTTAAAATCAAACAATGTTTCTGTAATATGCATAGAAAGTAAAGTTCTTTTTATCTTTCTTAGTATTTTTAAATACCCTCTATTTTACTAAAGAGTATGGTTAAAACTGTGGATTGATTTGAATAGCTTTCATCTCTCTTTAATCTCTCTTGCCTATTTCCTGAAACTGAAGTAAAGTTTTGTTCTGAGGTGCTGGAAGTATTTAAGGTTGCACAAAGGCTGTGAGTGGATGCAATGTGAGTGCACCTGCCCCACATGGATGGTAATGGGGTTTGATTGTGCCTTTGCAGGATCACAGTGTCTGCCCCCTGCAAAGACTTTATTTGCTGCTTATTTTTGAGTGGAAGGTTGTTGCATCACTGACAATGTCGTATCATGTTCTCTGTGCTCTTTTCATACTCTCTGTCAAGGCAATAGCATTAATTTGTGTCTATTTGAATAATATTCATTGTCACATGGAAAGAGATCTCGAGACAGGCAAGGGATTTGTTTAGCAAAAACATTTTAAGAAATGGCAATTCTGAGAGGCTTCATTTTACACGAAGGGATTAGAGCGGCTAAACAATTCAAATCCATGATTTTTTATCTCAGTGTGATCATTTGCTGACACACTGGGCATAGGATAAATGAAGTTCAGCTTCCATGGTGCAATCTAAATGCTCCATAAATACAAACTTTGTCTCAATTTCTGATTGCTGATTACAGCTTTTTTGTTTGTTGAGTGATCCCGAGTTCTTCAATGCATCTTTGTGCTTGCTGCAGGAATGCTGTTTGTGCCTGGTGCTTTGTCTTTGTGCTTGATGCCACTGGCACACAGAAATGAGCCTTTCAGTTACACCAAATACATCAACCCAAAGCTAAAGAGATTCCACTTGTAAAGCTGTTGCTGCAGGAATGGGATTCAGAGCACTGAGGAAGGTCTGAAGAGGAGGCAGTGTGATTTGACTGCTATGACTGAGGCTGCTGCTGGAGCTTCCCTGGCTGGATTAGTAGTCTAGAAATCAAAGCTGTTCTTAATTAGGCAAAAGATTAGAGTATGGTGCAGACAAAATTTGATAATTCTAAGAACTATTAGGAAAGAAAAAACCTCTCTCCAAAATGAACTGTGGAAGTCCATCACCAGACTAACAATCCTTGATGACCCTGCACTTAAAAATTAATGAATTAAGCTGAGGTGATCAGACAGGAAAAAAGGAGATACTTTTAAATTATTCAAGATCAGCTACTTATGTACCCCTGAAAATGCAAATGCAGTACCAGGAAGTATCAGCCCTGTAGGGTTTTCTTTATAGAAGTGCTGTGACATAAGCACTGAGTAGCCATTTTAAGGGCATCCTATGGAATGAAAAATGAGTGTAAAATAGAATTGCAAGGTGGGCAAGGACCATAACCAGTTTCATTTTACAGGGAGACCAATAGCTTTCCTTTCTAAAGTAGGAAAAACAAAGCATGAAAGTGGATTTGATTAGTTTTTATATGTATCTGTATTTAAGTATGACATAAAAAACTCCAGATCCTATTTATTTAACTAGGAACCAACACTGACACCAGTTTGTCATACATTATACTCAGAAGCTAGCAATAATTCTGCTAAAGCAGAGTTTACATTACAGTTAGGAGATCCATGCTGCAGCTTGCTGGCAGTCTTCAAACTGTATTTATTTCAGAGTGGCATTGAGGCCAAAGAGCCAAATATTAGCACATTATCAGGAAATATTACGGGGATGTCAGTCTGGTACCTAATTACCAAGGGATGTCAAGCAGGAGGAAACTGCATAGCCCTAAGCTGCATCCTTTTATATATAAAAGCAGTTGTAATTGGGAAGATGAAGTGCTTTGTGTACAGACTAAGGGCTATTCTGTGTTTTCTAAGCATATGAAAGCATTTCTTGTGTTCTAGAACTGGAAGCCCCCGAGGAGAATTAGTCACTGTTGAATAAACCAGCCTACCAGCCTGCAAAGTTTGATGAAAACGTTTTGATCAAGACTATGACACTTCAGCTTTTCCTTTTCAATAGACAGGAATATGTTAGGAGTTGTTCTAGCATTTTTGCCATCTTATTTCTGCCAAGGTTTTGTAAATGCCAGCTACTCCAAACTGTGCACAAAAACCTGTCCATTCATCACTGTCTTCAGTTTTGATGTCAAACAGTTTCTGCTTCTTGCAAGGGGTCGTGCTAAAGGAATATTCAGTTTGGTATGTGGTGAGGTGACCTTTTAAACGCTAAAGTGTTTCACATTTTCCTTGGTTGTTATAGCTATCCTTCTTCCAGAAGTTTGAGCTCTACAGTTTGAGGAGCTTTGATTTTTATACAAACTGCTCAGGAAGGCTTTAAAAGCATTCTGAGCTATCACTGGATATATTGTATTGTGTCCTTTTTGTTGTTGTTGTTCATTTAGGTCCACTGAAGACTTATGAGTGTCTTATAAAGGGCTAAGGATAATCTGACTTTGCTGTAAAATAGCTTTTATTATTTCTTGCCTCTTTCTGTAGTAAGCTCAGTAATTTGTCAGAGTGAGTTGTGTTTTTTAGCTGATGTTCTTTCTGTTCTGGCATCTTTATTGAGAATTTTCAGTTGACAATTGGACAAAAATCTTTATACATAGACTCAATTTCAGGATGCTTGAAGGAAATAGATGATGCATCTTAATTAACTAGGGATGTCAGAAAATTTTGATAAGGATTTAGTGGATTCAGGCCTCCTCGATGAATCTAAATTTCAATGAAAATTTGATCAAACCAGAAGTAATTATAAAGCAGCAATAATTCAGCCGATGTTGATAGCAACTAATTTGGTGTTAAATCATTAGATATCTCTGATTCTTTAAAACTGCAAAGATTTCACTGATAAATAGCAGTTGTACAAAACAATTGCTGGTTTTATTCTGTTATTATATCCAGAGTAAGGCAAACTTAGTGGCATATAAACTTGTAGGAAGTGCCCTAGTGAAGAGGAGCTAGCTTGTGATACATTTCATTTTTTATACAGTGGAAAGTGATGCCAGTAGCCAAATTCTCTCCTGTTTTATCTACTGTGAAAGAAATACTTGAGGTTTGGACAGTGAATATTGACTCAGGATTCCAATTGTGTTTGTGGATCAATTACAGACTTTCTGTGCTGCTGCAGCAAGTAATTTAAGTGACACTTTCCTTCAGCTGCTCCTGTATATAATGCTTTGCTGAGGCATTGCAAAGATGAAATCCACTCCTAATTTGTGAGCTGCATTGATTCTGCAGTGAGGGCCATATTATTCCATAAACGAGTTGTTAGAAATCAAATTATATAAAGTTATTTAAATGTAATTATATATTATCTAATTATATTTTCCTGAAGAACTTCACAAAGACAAACTCTTAGTTTCAGAAATTAAACATGTGTGCTGGGTGAAGGAGAGATGAGACTGAGAGCCAGTAAAGTGTTGAGTTAGGGTAAAATAACTTTGTGTATTCCTTAGAAAAATGCAAGTTTCTTTTAATTCA
>VYZP01082605.1:0-13417 GCA_013400635.1 Hypocryptadius cinnamomeus | reverse complement strand
CACCCCCTGCCTTTTTCTTCTCTTAACTTTGAAAGCCTCAGTTCTCAAGGGCATATGTAAAATTCTGTACACAGTAGTTCTTGTGTTCTGTAAGAATTTAGCAAGAATTTATAACACAGCCTTGCATCTTTACTCGAAAACATCTGTTTTTGCATATATATGGACACACTATTTACAAATACATATTGACAGTTTTAAGTTTCCAAATGCAAACCATGCCATTTGGGTCAAATGCTACATTTAGATGATGCAACCGAATTCAGTGTGAGAGAGAAAGAGGCAGAGAACATACGTGTGTTTATGTGTGTACATCAAGAAACACAGCCAAATTATTTTAATTTCACGCCTAAAGTGACTAAATACGATTTTTATTCTGAAGCGCTCATCACATTCAGAATTCCCAGTGAGCAGGTATTGCTTGTTCAGTGCAGAAAATCAACTTACATTCTTCTTATTCCTGGATGCTGAAATGCCATATTTACAGAACCTAATGCTGTGGATGTACTTAAAAAAAATTAAAGAGTTTCTCAGCCAGTATAAACTTTTAGAGCTCCATTAGCTTGGAATTACAAACTACAGTAACTAAAGATCAGTCAAGGCATGGGTTTGGCTTTTTGTATTTTGGTTCTTAACCTCAAGCAAAATTCTTCTAACACTAGCAATCTACCAGTAATACAATGGGGTGTTTTTTCATGTTGTTAAATCTCACAAACCTGAGATTAGCAAAAACTTTCCAGTGTTAACAGCCATTATTGTGAAGAAAGTTAATACTGGCTGCCGCAAACCATGCATCCAGTGCCTGCTGGCCTTAAATGACTGCTGAATTGAGAGCTGATGTTCCCAACAGAGAGAACAGCTCTATGGGGTTTTGGGTGAATTGATTCATATGACCTACTACTAACACAGCAGAGCTCTGTAAGGACCCACATGACACCAAAGAAAAGATAATCTTCCCAGCCGTGTTGCCGTGAGTAGGGTCAGGTCACAATGATCCAAAGATCAGCTGCATCTGAGCTCCTGAGTGCCCTCCCAAGCTGCCCAGCTTCTCCCAGCATTTCCCTCTGACAAGCACTTCTTTATGATTCAGAGTGAGAAATGAAAACTTCCTCCAGACCTGCTGTGAAAAGTCCAAGAGTGGAATGGGAAGGTGGGAAAACCTAAAGCAGTCTTGGCTCACTAACAGTGTTTGTGCAATCAGCATTTGTCATCTCCTGTTGCACCAGCTCTGCTGTGTTGTATACTCCCAACTTACACAGAAGGCACGCTTGAAGGACTGACTACTTTGAACACAGTGACAAAATTAATTATGTACAAGAAACTTTTAACAGGAGGTGTGCTGTTAGTGCTTGTCTAGTTCAGTAAAGTTTAAAATTCAAGTTTAGAACTGGCCTGTTAGTGTTTAGAACAATCTTCTAAACACTCCCATCACAGAAATCTCTAACTCATCTGATATATAGACACGTATACGCGTATATATATATATAGAGGTATATTTATACTCAAACTCAGTTATACCAGTCAATTAATTGCAGTATTTCACTCAAATTCCATACTTTGCCTTTTTACCTACCTGAAATTGTCAGTGCACTAACACATTCTCTTCAGCTATAGCCCAGAATTGCAAATCATATGTGCCAGGGAAAAGTGAAGTACATACTACAGCCAGTGCTCAGCAGGTATTCAGGAACACAGAATGCCAAGAACTGCTAGAAAGGTAATAAACGAACATTACTTTGCTGCTGTGTAAATCAAGGTCTAACTACATTTTGAAGGATGCATGAAATTTCATACACTATAGTAGTACCAGGAACAGATGATCACAAGCAAACAACTTTCCTTCTTAAAAGGCAAGATTAGATCGACTGGGATTCTCCAGCTTGGGAATGTAATGACTGAGGAGAAAAGATACAGATGCTGAAAATCTCAAAAAATCATTAATAATACAGAGGATGAGAAGGGTACAGGATTATTCACTATTTTAAAACTCATTTAAATTCCTGCTTTTTCAGTTGCTAACAAACTCTAAAGAATATATTTTCTAGAAAGCCCTCAATACAGCAAATTTCAGTACAATAAAACCAATCTCACCAGCTGAAATGAAGGGTACAGAGAAGTCTTCCCACTGCTCCAGGGCAAACAGGGATCCAAAGCAAAAGTGGCTCTAAAAAGCAGAAATTCAAATTGACTTTATGTAACAAAAATGCAAATATAAGAGACAGTGACAATGGAGGCCAAAGCCAGCACACTTTTCTGATCAGGACGATTATGATCAGCCTCTAAAGGAACAGCATCACCAAGATTTGCTCATGTGCCTAATCTGTATTGTCCTAAATATCCTTTCTAGTAGTTCCAGAGCAACCTGGAGACAAGAGACAATAGGAAGAGGAGTAGCTGTAACAAGGTCAGAGCACACAGAGGGAAGCAGGGGCAAAGAAATTACCCCAGAATAACCAGGAGCAAGACAGAGACGGCATTTCCAATGTTGCTTCAGCTCACAGAGGAATGATGACAGTTTAGGGGACGGGGAGAAAGAGAAAGACAACAGTACTTCAGATGGAATTGAAGGGCTAACAAAGACCCCTAGGGGAGAGAAGTAAAGAGAAAATTTTTCCGTGATTCAAAGAAATGCCACGGAAGCTCTGAAATTGGTAAAACACATAAGGGCACCAAAGCAGGGGGTAAGTTCAGTAAAGGAGAAAATGAGACCCTGTGCTGTCAAGCACAGAAAACTGGGGGGAATAGGGAAAGAAAGCTAAGGCCAGCAGGGAAGATAGCAACAAAAATCACATGTGCTTTAATAAAGCATCACAAATGCTTTATTTAAGCTGGAGGTGGAGGTGAGATGAATCAGAGCTCTCTTGAAAGAAATAAACCCAGTCTTCCACAGCTTCAGTTCTTGCAAGGAGAACAAAAAAAACCAAATGAGATGTAAATTTGCACTGGGTGTGCAAACCCTCACACAAGACCACTGCAAACCCATGAAATAAAAGCATATTCTCCAATCTACTTGTTGTTATCTTGGAGTAATGACCAGCAATGCCTACGTTTCCTTTCTCACCAAGTCCATTTGTATTAAGTGTTCTGGTAACTTGCTCTTTCTTTCCCAATGTTCTCTTCCAATCCAAACACTGCATATTTCAAATGGGCACACAGCCTTAAGTTTAGTTCTTAATTAGAAAACACAATGATTCTGTCTCGTTACTAAGTGAACAGGAATACCTATTAGTCTGATGATTAAATTTAGACAGGTTAATTAAATCTGCTTAAACACAGCTTGCCCTTTAAGCTATAGTTAGAAAAAAAAAGTCATATTTCTTAGTCACAGGAGTTAAATGAGTTCATTAGTCAGGGTTTGAGTCAAATTCTCAATTGATGTATAAAGGCAGAGGTCTACTGAAGTCAACAGTGCTGCTACTGTCTACACAATTGAGGAACTGACTCATTATTCTGCCCCAACTGCCCCAATTTGCATCTTCAAATTTAAGTGTATCATTCTTTTGGCAATGATTAAACCACTGTAACTCTCCAGCAGGCGAGGGCCATGCCAGTGATAAGCTCTTAAGTACTGATGTAGAATCACAGCAAAAAAAAAACCAAAAAAACATGAGTCCAATTAAGACAATTAAAAAACTTCTTTGTAGTGCCAGGATGATTTCCAGCTACAGAGCAGAGCTAAAGACTTAGTCCACAACACAGTAATTTTCAGGAAAAAGAGTTTGTTTAAAAAGTAGATATGCAGTGACAGTACATTGATAGCTGTGCAAAATGCATTCAGTGCTGTCATACTTAAAAAGGAGAAACCTGTAAAAACTGCAAATTTAACCCATTCAGGACTCATTTAATGAAATGCTTCTGTAAAAATATTCTGTACAAATACTTCTTCCAACAGAAATGCACTTACAGACTAACTCAAGCTCCTGCATTCTAGAAAGAGCTTTTATTTGAAATGGGGCTTATGTATCACCAGCTACCGTATTGCCTGCAGAAAAGCAATTCACATCTTGCTGATTATTGAAATTGGTGTTGATCTTTCATACCTGATTTAAATGACCCACAAACACCTCTGCTACTTGTCACCTCAGCCAGCTGGTAGGGAGTAACAGGGAGGCCACAAGACACACACACCCTGTTCCTCCAGGAAGGCAGCTGTCAGGAACATGGCTTTGGTGAGAAAGTGCTGACTCAATAACTTTTGCCTTCCTGCTTGTAAAAGAGACTTTCTATCCTCAGGACAGCCTGTAACTATAGGATTGGGCTCGCACTGAAACACTGCCAGCACAACCATTTCCATTAGAACAGCAGAGGAAATCATCCCCAGCCATGGTGACACCTAACAAGATTAACAATTAAAAATACTAGTGATTACACTGAGTTGTCAGATGCCAACCAAATTAATTAATTCTCAGCTAAAGACCGGAACCTCAGACTATTAAATCTAGGATTCAACACTGGCAAATCATTTTGCTAAAACATGGAAAAACACAAAAACAAGAGGAGGGATTGTTGAAATGGTGTAGGGATACATCTGTGCAGATCCTATCAAACTCATGTTTCATGAACTCAGTAAAACATCATTACTGGAAGTCAACCTAAAGTATTTTAGATTTTTTCCTAGAAGCAGTTTTGAAGTACCCTGACTCATGGCTTAAAAATTTCTTTTGCCACCTGCCCAATATGTATGCAACATGAAACAATTTTTTTTATTTTGAGGCAAGTAGAATACATCAAAACACGGGCAACTGCAGGAAAATTTAACATTCAACACTAAAGCAATAAAACCCCTGTGTAAATTACATAAATCAGTTACTGACTTTAATCAGTTCATCATTTTATCAGCATATTTTGAAAGTATTATTTACCCAGAACTGTAAGTGCAGCCACAAGTCTGCAGCCTTACAATCAGCAAATCCCCCAAAATCTGCAATATAGAATAAGCAAACTGTAGTTCACATATGTTAATTTCAAATTGCCCCATGGAGACCTTTCCCAAATGTTTTTCATGTTTTATGGAGCTTTAATGACCAGTGAGCCAAGCTGGGCAAACAGAACTCGAGTTCAGAAATTTGGTCTAGATTTAAGGGAAGGATAGCGACATCTTAATTGCTTTATTATTATTATTATTATTTTAAACTCTGAGAAAATGTGAAACAAAATGTCTCTGAATAGTGGTGTTGAAAATTACATTCAGCGAGGCTTATAGGTCTTCATTCCCCTTTTGATCAGTCTTTCACTCAAGTCATAAATTCAACATAAGAAGTCCTTTAGAATGACCATATGGAAACCCATGCAGATGGTTAAGCATTAGTAGAGCCACTGAACTCCATTTCAATACAAATATATATATACATATACATATATTTATATGCACATATTTCTGTAGTATCAACACAGGCTGGAGATGAACAGATGGAGAGCAGCCCTGTCAAGAAGCGCTTGGGGGTGTTGGTGGATGAGAGGCTGGACATGACCTGGCCATGTGCACTCCCAGCCCAGAGGCCAAACATGTCCTGGGCTGCATCCAAAGCAGTGTGAGCAGCAGGCCCAGGGAGGGGATTCTGCCCTTCTGCCCACTCTGGTGAGAACCCACCTGCAGTGCTGCATCCAGCTCTGGGGTCCCAGCACAGGAAGGACATGAACCTGTTGGAGCAAGTCCAGAGAAGGCCACCAAGGTGACCAAATCACCTCTCCTGTGAGGAAAGGCTGAAAGAAGTGGGATTGTTCAAATGGGATAAAACAAGGCTTCCTTACCTAATTGCAGCCTTCCTTCAGTATCTGAAGGGAACCTACAAGAAAGCTGGAGAGGGACTTGTCACAACTGTATGTAGCAATAGGACATGGGAGAACAGCCTAAATTCCTCTAAAGGTGTCAAGTTCATTACAAAATGAAAAGAGGAAAAAAAAACACAAAAAAAAGTACAGAAAATCACTAAGGATAAGCAAAATTTTAGTTACTACTTCAGTTGCAGAAATTCTGGCTTTATATTAAAATACAAAATTATTAAACAAGTTAAGCTAATGTGAGGGGGGGTTTTATTTCATATATCTAGCTCAACAAATAATTACTTTTTTTTTCACATGAGAATCCATATAATAAGCTGCTTTGACAACACAGAATTACATTAGAAAATACATTCCAAATAGGTAAATGCAGGTCTTAGACTTTCCTTAGAACTATTTTGATTAATTTATTGTCTTGCATTGTGTGGTAATACAAAAAGCCTAAAATAATGATTTCTCTGTATCCTTTACATTATTTCTAGTCAATCAGCAATAGCAATGGCATGAATTCATTTTAGTTTCCTGAAATATGACTTTGTTTACAATTTCTACAAGTCATGGACTTGCATACAGTTCAGAAGCTGCCCTCCAAAGCAGAAATGGATTATTATATTTTGCTCTACAAGGTCTTTGGGATCATACATTCTTTTTTCTTATACAAGGAGATGGCATTCCTCCCACCCCTTATTTTTGTTACAAACCACTGACACGTTAAGAACCAAAATTAAAATCTACTCATGTCTGCTCTCAGCAGTTACATCCCTTCCCTTTCTGTGCTCTTCTCCACCAGACAGGTTTCTTTATCAGGTAGATTTTTTCATTTCACAATAATTTGGGAATTACACTTAATCCAGCTTGTTATATTGTTTCTCTTTCACTCCTATACCTGAATAACCTCTTTTGCACAGATGGGTGTAGAGGGATTACTGCTACAAAGAGGTGACAGACACCACAGCAGAAAACTCATGGACTAGCAAATCCATCTGAAAACAAGAGGCACAATACCTCAATATGGCAAGAAACTGTCATAGCCTGTAGGAGAGAAGAAAATACCAGCTGCTGTCTTCCAAAAGGTAACACCATGAGTAACATTTCAGGGTTAGTCTGTCTAGATAGTGGGATACTACAGGAAGAAAAATGATTGCAATACTCCCATATTATCGTTACAAGAGTATTAAGAGGATTAAAAAAAAATTAAAACTAGCACTACTGCATTGGGTTCCAATGGCAATATCTGAATTTATCAAATTCCTCAAATTAGATAAAATTCCTGGGTGTTCAGCCTATACTTGATCTTCAATAGCTCTGGTTTTGTCAGCACACAGTGCAAACAGACAAAACATCTACATAACAAACCATGGCATAGAAATGAAGTGCTGATTGCATGTATTTCCACATCATGCTTATTTCATTACAAAAACAAACAAGAGAAACTATGCCTAGATCAGACTACTGATTTTTATTTATTTATTGTATTTTATTTGGTTTTAAAATATGTGAATTTTCATGTGAGCAGAAGCAAAGGCCTACATTATAGTTATATAAAACAAGTTAACATTTATCAGGCAACTCCCTGCAGCACTGAACAGAAAATTATTTTAAGTTGCTCTACGTCCCATTAAAAAAGAAAAACATTCTGGTCAAGAATGAAGAATAAGACCATGCTATGTACTCTATGTTGAAATTTATACCTTCTGAACCAGATGCAAAGGAGATGTGAAACACTGCTCTTCTGTTCTGATATCATTTTATTCCCACTTAAAAGCACAAAAGTGACAATACAAGGTTAAAAACCACAGCAAACCAAAATCCCAACAATGTACAGAAAAATTGATCCCTTATGTTTAAAATGTGGATTAAAGCAAAAAATAAAACAACAACAACAAAAAAAAACCAAAAAAAAAAAAAAAAACAAACCACAGCGCACTAATATTACATCCTTTAGTCCTTGAAAAATAAGTAGAAAAGTTCAGTAATGTAAAATCACCTTGAAAACCAAACTTGAAAGCACTAAAAAACTCCCCAAATCAATCACTTTCTCTGTAATATGTTTACCTCCATTTGCTGTGTGAATCTCATATTTCATTGTTTTACATTATTTTCCAAATAACTACATAGCTTAATTACATGTTATTCAGGTTCTAAGCAGAAAATAGTAAACTTAAACAGTAACCTTGATGACACATTAGCTTTCTGCGCTTGGTCTGGAACTTCATAACATTTCAACGTATGTATTTGTAGAAATTATGACACTTTAAGGTTGTTCCTTCAGGTACTACAAAAATAGTTATGTAGAAGACACGAATCATGTTATCCCATTTCTGAAACCATTCCCATTGTAGGTTAATGATACAAGCACAGCAGCAAAGCACAGGGCACGGCTCAGAGATTAACTAGCTCTGAGGGGAGAGGCAGCCTTAGCTACAGTCAAGTCTCACAACTCACCCACTGGTCACCATCCCCACCAAACTGTGCAGTCCCTCTGAGCCTCCTTTTCTCAAGGTTAAACAACCCCAGCTCCCTCAGTCACTCCTCATAAGACTTGAGCTCCAGATCCTTCCCCAGCTCTGTTGCCCTTTTCCATATACATAACAGTGCCTCAGGATCTCTTTTTTGTAGTGAGAGGCCCAAAACTGAACACAGTATTTAAGGTGTGGCCTCATCACCACCCTTCCAACTTCCCCCCTGAGTAACCTCACAACAATCTCAACAGGATTCTAGTTACCAAGTTATGACTTTAGGGGTCATCAGGGTCCTGTCACTGGTCCAGGGATAGGGAAGCACACGTCATGCAAACAAGAGGCAGCAGATTCTACACAATTCAGACTATGCATAACATCCTGGTAGCAGTAAAATAGCTGAGTTACAGAGCCACATGCTTTTAAGTGCCCCGCATTATGCTCTTCACCTCTTTAAGGGATTTTACACATACAAAAATAGAGACCTTCGAGTTTTAAAATTCTTCAAGTCCTAAAAACATCAGCCTCCACTTTCATACAACAGCTCTGGACATTATTATATATAAAGATCAACTTGTCTTCCTTTAACATGCATACCTATTGACTTCAGGGAATAATTGTTCCTTGTACCTCTAAAATATCTATCTATAAAATAAAGTAAGGACTACATTACAATTTTGTCTAATAACTTAACATCAGACTCAGGTTTTCCCTGTTCCTTATAAACATTTCAGAAGCTTCTAACTTAATGAAATACATTTTTCCATATTTTGAACTTCAGTGTTAGTGACAGATGTATCCACCAAAAAAGCCCAAAGCCCAAGTTAGTTATCTCCAAAGCCTTATCAGAGCCACAAGAGTTCTGCCAGTTGTCATGTCCCCAGGGAAAAAAAAAAAAAAAAAAAAGCTGCATTTTTAAATCAACCAAAACAAATTTACATATTATTTAATGATGCAAAAAACATTGCTGCAACAGTTCTCTCCATATGACTTAAGGCTTTATGTTTTTTGGATTAAGGTATTCTTCTTAGCTATAGTGGCATGCCTCTGTTAGCACTAGCAGGGATTACACAGATGAAACAAAGACCAAATTTGGCTACTGATGCTACTCTGCTGGCAGAACATAGTAGACTATCACAGAGACTAACTAATCTTCAAATAAATTACTAAATTTATTCCTTTTCTAAACCATGACGACAAGATTCGACAAGCCCTTTTTTGTCAATGAATGGGTCTAAAAAAGTATCTGACAAAACACACTGCAAGAAAGAGAGGCAATCAGGAACTCTTGACACGAGATGTCTCGGTAGAACACAGTGAGGGTGTTTCAGGACAGGCTTTGTTGATACCTACTATTTCACAAAGCCTGAGGGCAAGCTAAATTTTTGTTGCCAGCCTGAGAGATTTGATACTGTATTTTCAGACTGATGTGAAATAGGCTGACCTCACCTGCAGGCTTCCTCAGCTCAGAAACCCACCTACCTCTGGAGTGCTGAGGAGCTGCACTGAACCACACACACTCCCAAACCTAGAGTGGAAGTTGATCAGCAGCCCCTGTTTCTTCAACCAGTTAGGTAACATGGATACTGAGTGAACTGAAAGTGAAGCCGCTTGAGAGACAAGACAATGAAATAACATACTGCCCCTGGCTGATAACCAACAAACGATGAATCATCTTCATGCGTACACTCAGAAGGGAGAAAAGCAAGCATTCTCACCTTAAAATTGCCTGAAAACTGGTAGTTTCTATCTCCAGAGAGACGGAAACTGACCTCCAGCTTCTTTCAGGCAAAGGAGGGAACTCAACCTGAATCTACACATGCTCTCATTGCTATGTTAATGTCTGAGAGAAAAATGCTAAGGAAAAGAGAGACAAAAAAACCCTGCCACTGCATCTCCTCTAGATAACAGATGTTAAAATACTGTTCCAGGGTCACCATCGAGGAAAGCTGTCAACATCTCCCCTCAGCTAGGCTTCTTAAGAAGAATGCCATAAAGGAATCACATGCTGAGCAGCCTTGAGCAGCATTTTTTGCAGATACTTGCATGCAGGCTCATTCCCCGCTCTTTAAGTCATGTGGGTCCAAGTAAGAATATGATCAAGACATTTAACCTTGAGGGTAAGATCAGGGTTCTGGATCATTTTGAACTTGCCTTAAGCACTAAGTGTCGAAAAGCTCAGCACTTTGAACATTCAGACCTCTTTTCAGTTCGAGCCTTAAGTCAAATCAAAGGACAAACTCACAAATTCCAAAGGTGGATTTCACAGAATGATGATCATGGGTTTCTATGGCATTACAAGAGCCAAGACACCACCCTAGGGCTCCCAGCTGGTTAAAACCCAAGCAAGGTTTCAAAGCTGACTTTTGTGTCCTGAAGTGCCACACTGTACTTGATAAGTAATTGGAATACTCAATGCATTGTCTCTGCTTATCTCCTTAGATTTTGGGGGTATTAAAAAAAACCCCAAGAACAACTAACTATTCTACAGAGCAGTCCATGAGCTCTCTATATTATTCCAGGGGTATTAACAGGGTTGGTATCACAGCAATTCCTGTATCCTTCTATAAGAGGTTACTGCAGCAAATTTTATAGTGCTTGAATGCAAAACAAAATAAGGAAAGAGAGAAAGAAACAATTTAGACAGACAGTTCCATGGAAATTTGAGACCTAACATGCCAAAAAAAATTCTGATGGTTTAATTCTGATCATTTAACTCAGTCAGAAGCGGGAATTGAATTGGGGCAGGGGAAAAAGCAAGAAAGACAGACCCACTACTTTTTCCATGAAAGCATCATTTTGCAAGACATTTCCTTTTCTTAGTAGCTATGAACACAGTTTTCCAAGGCATGTTTTCAAACCATTAGCAGGTTTCTAACAACAATCTAAAAATACCCAAAATCAGGAAATTTCATAGACAGCAATTCTTTCTGAATACTGCACTGAATCATATTTATTTTTTCATTGACAAATTCCATCCTGTTAATAGGTGTTAATCACAACTTCATCAGTATGCAGAGTGTCTTCTATTGTGTGGATGTTCATTACAGGTAATTTGGCAGCTGTTTTAATGTGTTATCTGTTTCAGCAATGTAGAATACATAATGACAGCTTTACTTTCTGAATTTTTATTTAGTCACGAATCTTTTTTTCCCTACAAATATTAATTTTAGGTGAAAGCAAGACATGATGCTCTGGTATTAATGGCAAAGAGGAGAAGTCTGGTGTGTTTTACAGGTAAGCAGGATGATGTGTTCTGTGTCACCAAAAGTCAGTCTTGAGGACTGAAATGAAAGGATTGCAAAGGTGAAGTCACAGCCCCTGAAAACTACAACGCTGTAGTTCATTTAATATTTACTGTATGGGATAAAACTACAAGGAACCTGAAATGAGAAACAAGGCCACTGCAATAGCTAGTGCATTTTTTAAACTAGTATTTTTTTCTTTGCAAATGGACTAGTTATCAAAACAATGAGGAAGACAAACTGAGGCAAGCACACACAAAATGTGTGGCTTTCCCTGAATGTTTACCAATTTGAAGAATACAGGAAACCTGTTGCTTACAATTTGTCTGGTTATACTATATCCTTTTCCCAGTGTATTTAAATGGGCTCTAATTGAAACTGGCTGTATCTTAGCTTTGGTCTATGATAAAATCAAAATAATTTGGCATTTTCTTATTGGCTTATATGAAATTCCTTAAAGAAGGAATGGAAACATAATACATTTAACTCTGAAAGGATATTTGCCTTTCCAATTGTGTGATTATCACAGAATCTCAGAACAGTTGGGTTGGAATGGACCTTTAAGATCATCTCGTTCCAACCCACATGCCATGAGCAGGGATGCCTCCCACTAGACCAGGTTGTGCAAAAACCTCATCCAGTCTGGCCTTAAACATCTCCAGGATGGGGGAGTCCACAACATCTCTGGGCAACCTGTTACAGGGTCTCACCACTCCCACAGGAAAGAGCCCGATGTCTAATACAAATCCACCCTTCTCCAGTTTGAGGCCATTCCCCCTTGGTCTGTCACTACATACCCTTGTGAAAAGCCCCTCTCCAGCTCTCTTGTAGGCCCTCTCTAGGTACTGGACAGTGCCACAAAGTCTCTCTGATGCCTTCTCTTCACCAAGCTTAACAGCTCAAACTTCCTCATCCTGCCATTGTAGGAGAGGTCCCAGCCCTCTAATCAAATTAGCGACCTCCCCAATCTCATTCTGACAGGTCAATATCTTTTTTGTAATACAATATCAGTTATGTATAAGCTCTGTACATGAGCAGGATATTGAGCAGCAGACTAGGCCGATTTTGGGGTAAAAAGTAAACTAACTGAAAGCAGTTTGCTTTTTCAGCACTTCAAAAGAAATTATTAAAATAAGCATGACGTGCTGAAGGTCTCACTTACAAATATTATTATGTTCTTGAGAAAAGGCACACAGGTTTTCAATCTGTATGCCCTAAAGCAGCCTCTGATTCCCTTATATTTTGCAGTTTTTTTCCCTGCCAAAGTCAAACTTATTTAAAAGAGATATTTCATGAAACAGCCCCTTACTACAACAAAGATGCAATGTCTTGCTTCTGTAAATTTCTCTTCAAAAGCATTACTTCTTTCTTCAAGTTGTAGAGCAGATTTAAAGAGAACAATAGTCTCTAAAAATAAACACAATATATAACAGTCTTTCAGGCAATGTCAAATGCAATAGGAAAAGAGTGATGAGACTTCTCCAACATGAGTTTTAATGAATGGTTTCTTCTCTCTTGTGTCAGTGCAAGTATCATTTATTTTTAAAGCAATCAGTCACAGTTTTCTGTTAGAATGATGGCCTCTTGACTGATTTTGTCCAAGTGCAGACAATAAAGAATAATACCATTGCCAAACAAGGAGACAGTAATGAACAAAATTTGAAGTCAACCAAAATGAAGTACTGTATGAACTAGAATATGGGCTATAAGTCTTCTGACTACCGGAAATAAGCCAACCACTAACTGACAAGGATTAGGAAGAAATAATTTTCCCTGTGAGCATGATATTCCACAACCATCCATCACAGAAACCAAAAAGCATAAAAATAATACTTTCTAACACCTCTTACTAGACAGAGCTGGAGAGGAGCTGATGCCGATGAGACAAATAAAAAAAACCAACAAATTGCCCAACACAGAAATTCATAATTTTTA